>CAJQZJ010033049.1:4321151-4351279 GCA_907164525.1 Lophiomys imhausi
GATAGATAGATAGATAGATAGATAGATAGATAGATAGATAGATAGATGGATGGATGGATGGATGGATGGATGGATGGATGGATGGATGGATAGATAGATAAAGATATAAATAGATGATAGACAGACAGACAGATGATATGATAGATATGTAGGTGCTAGATAGGTGACAAATGATTGATAGATGGATAAGCATGATAGAATTAAGTATGAGTTAAAACATCAACACTTTAGGAAAAAAACAAAAAATTCTGATATTTTTAAAGAAAACAATTAAAATTTTACTTCATTGCAATGTAAAATCTTTACAGTTCAAGAGAAAACCAAAAATCAATATCCTTCTTAAGCAGAGGTAAAAAAAAAAATAATGCACTAAATAGTAGCAGAATTGATTCAGTAACATGTACAGATGAAATAGATGTAATCACGTGAGATTTTTCCAAAGTATGTAGTGTTGATTCAGAATTAGTAAATCAATACAGTTCATTATATTAATAGATTAAAAGATAAAGCACACAGTCATGATTATCCTTATGCTTTAAAAACTAGAATACATTTAAATAGATTTTGATATTCATTGATGATCAAAATCTACAAGAAGTTAGATAGAGGAATTTCTTCAACCATAATAAGAATATCTACCCCACATAAAACTTCAATACCCAACAGAGTATAATAGCTAATAACAAATTACTAAACAATTTCTCTCCCTTTAAGCTTGATAACAACATGATGTGTTTTCTCTCAAAACTTGTAGTCACTATCATGATTAGATTTTCTTTATTGCAATAAGGTATGAAAAGTAAAATAATACAAAATGGAAATAAAATTACAAAACTGACTTTTTCACAATATGAATGTCCCTATAGAAAACATTGAAGAATCTTCTTAAAGTTACAGGAATTAACAGGCAAGTTTAGAAATATTTCAGGGCACAAGATTAACAGAAAGGCCCATGTCATTTATAAATTCTAGAAAAGAATAATTAACAAATGAAGACTTACAATTTTCATTACAAATGGTTTCATTTTATGTCATGACATGAATAAAAAGCTAATAAATGTGTCTAAAATCTACTCTTTCAAATTCCAAGAAAAACTGATGAATGAAATAGAGCTTCTAAATAAATGCAGAGGTTCCACCATATTTACAGATGAAAAGATATGATATTAAGAAGTAAATTTTCCCAAAACTAAGACATGGTGAAATTCAAATTATTCTCTAAAGTATTTTAATATAGATATAGATAGATAGATACATAGGTGCTAGATAGGTGACAAATGATTGATAGATGGATAATTATGATAGAATTAAGTAGGAGTTAAAACATCAACACTTTAGGAAAAAAACAAAAAATTCTGATATTTTTAAAGAAAACAATTAAATACATATATATATATATAAACATATTTCAAAATTCACCCGATGTGCAGGGAAACAAGATCACCCCAAACATTTTCATAAAACAATCAACAAAGTTGGAAGATAGGCTCTTTCTGAATTGAAAATAAATAATAAAAATAAGAATATGGTAAAGCAATGTAGGATCAATATATAAAGCTGATAGATCACATAAAAGTGATGGAAGACAAGAAAGTTGAGATAGAGGCCAACACATTTGTGACCTAATTGATTGATTTTCAAAAATGACACATAAGCAATTCAGGATCATAAAAAAAAGACAGGAGAGAATCCAGAAATACAACCATCTATTTATGATCAATTGATATTCAAACATAATATATTAAAAATGAAATAAAGCTCAAGAGATGAACACACACTGCTTGTCCTAGTCAGCGTGTTATTGCTGTGAAGAGACATCATGACCACAGCAACTCTCATAAAGGAAAGCATTTAACTGGGGCTTGCTTACAGTTTCAGAGGTTTAGTCTATTGTCATCATGATGAGTAGCTGGTGGGAGGCAGGCAGACATGGTGGTGGTGAAGTAACTGAGAGTTCTACATCTGGATCCAGCAGGAAAAGAGACATTAGGCCTGGCTTGAGCTTTTGAAAACTTTAAGGCCCAACTCCAGTGACACTTTCTCCAACAAGGGCACACCTGCTAATCCTATCAAACAGTGTCACTCCCTGGAGACCAAGCATTTAAATCTATGGGGGCCATCTTTATTCAAATTGACCCAATGCTCTTTCAGAAGACCTGAATTTGATTCCCAGCACACACATCAGGTAGTTTACAACACCTATAACTCCAGCTCCACAGGGTCTGATACCTCCTACATTCAGAGAGCACCTTCACCCACAAGCACATCCACACACACACACAGACATATACACATGCTCATAATTTTGGCTAAGTGTAGTGGTGTGTGCCTTTAATGCCAGGACCTAGAAGGCAAAGGGAGGTGATTCTCTGTGAGTTCTAGGGCAGCTTGATCTACATAGTGAGTTCCAGGCTAGCCAGGGCTACCTAGTAAGATACCCTGTCTTAAAAACTGTGATGAAACACAACAGTCTTTCCAATCAAAGTTTCTAGAACAGTTAGGTGTCCACATGCAAAAAGAATTCTGAATCTTGACTCAGCCACACAATGAACTACAAACTGGTTACAGACATATTGTGGTGGGAAGGGAGAAGGAACACAAAGGGGACAGAAGAATGCATCTACTTCAAGTTCTGGAGTAAGAAAACTGCTCCACAGAGCTTGTTTACAGAGGATAGCATCTTCTGGGCTTTGAGAATCCACAAGCAAGCCATCTGAGGTGATGAGAGCATTCATCTTCATTGGGAAGATGGATGGTCTTTGTATTGCCCAATGCTATGCTTAAAACGGGTACATTTTATTCTATGGAAAATTATGCCTTGATTTAAATGGGGCTATGGGAAATTGTTTGCATGTATACCCAACGAGTGGTGTGGCTGGATCTTGGGGTAGAGGTATTCCAAGTTTTCTCAGATATCGCCAGACTGACCCCCATAGTGGTGTACAAGCTTGCACTCCCACCAGCAATGGAGGAGGGTTCCCCTTTCTCCACACCCTCGCCAGCATGTGCTATCATTTGAGATTTGATCTTAGCCATTCTGACAGGTGTGAGGTGGAATCTCAGAGTTGTCTTGAGTTGCATTTCTCTGACAATTAAGGATGCAGAGAATTTCTTCAAGTGTCTCTTGGCCATTAGAGATTCCTCTTTTGTGATTTCTTGGTTTAGCTCTGTAACCCATTTTTTTGATTGGGTTATTTGGTTTCTTGGTGTTTAATTTCTTGAGCTCTTTATAAATTTTGGATATTAGCCCTCTGTAAGATGTGGGGTTGGTGAAGACCTTTTCCCAATCTGTAGGTTGCCGTTTTCTTCTAGTGACAGTGTCCTTTGCCTTACAGAAGCTTTTCAGCTTCATGGGGTCCCATTTATTGATTGTTGGTCTTAGATCCTGAGCTGTTGGTGTTCTGTTCAGGAAGTTGTCACCTGTGCTGATGAGTTTGAGGTTTTTCCCCACTTTCTTTTCTAGTAGATTTAGGACTTCTCCTCAACTATGTTCATAGCAGCTTTATAGCTGTTATGTAATAACTAGTATAATAAAATAACTTGTAATAGCTAGAAACTGGAAACAACCCAGATGCCCCTCAATTGACAAATGAATAAAAAAGCTGTGGTACATCTACACAATGGAATACTATTCATCTATCAGAAACAAGGAAACCATGCAATTTGCTGTGAAACTAATGAAACTACAAGAGTTCATCCTAAGTGAGCTAAACCAGACCCAGAAAGATGCACATGGCATCGATTCACTTATTCCTGGATTTTAGATATATAGTACAGGATAATTATTCTACAACCTACAGACTAGAAGGAAAAGGAACATAGACTTTGTTACTTGTTAGTGGGATACTTTGCCCTCATGGAGCTGCCGCCATGTAGGGCCCCAGTGCAAGAGGAAGCTCTTAGCCCTCATATGGTTGCTGAACTGGAAGGTGCTGATATGTAGGGACACCCCACATGGGAGGAGTAGGATAGGTGGGAGAAGGGGGAGAGGGTCAGAGGGTCAGAGGGTGGGGCTGGGAGGAATGGAGAGAGGGGACTGTGATGGAGATGTAAATTGAAGTAATAAATAAACAGTAAAAAAAAATGGGGCTATGAGTAAGGGAGTTTGG
Organism: Lophiomys imhausi; assembly: GCA_907164525.1. Taxonomy (NCBI): domain Eukaryota; kingdom Metazoa; phylum Chordata; class Mammalia; order Rodentia; family Muridae; genus Lophiomys; species Lophiomys imhausi. The sequence continues at coordinate 4,325,261 of CAJQZJ010033049.1, forward strand.
AAAGAACAATGAAAGAGAACAAATCCCAAGGGCTTTGGATTCATGCTTCCCAGACTGCTTTTTTAGGAATGGCAGGTGGCTATTGACAAATTGAGTTTATTTTTAGGCAACGGCTTCATTGGCACACCCTTGGGTCTATTTTCCAGAAATGGATATTTCCTTTTTCCTTTTGCTCACTACAAAGAAAACAATATAGCTTTGGAAAACACCTAAGCCACATAAGCAAGCTGAGTGTTTGTTTTGTCCTTCCTAGGATGCACTGGAAACAAGAGTTTGATAGTGTTTTCTCTAATTGTAGTGATTAGTATTTTATAGTTGGCCTGCGTTGCTATGGATATGAGAGGAAGGGAAGAGTCGTGGTCTGTTCTCCGAAGACCTGAACTGTGTTCTTTGCTTTGTGACCCTGCTTTCTCTGACCCTCCATCTACTTATACAGGGGAAGGGGAATAAGCCTCTGACAGACAAGACAAGAGAATGCACTCTGAATGAGCTAAAGCAGTCTAAATAATTCTAAATGTTAATCTTATTAAACATTTTGATTTAGGAAATAGGGGATGTATTTTGGTTAGAATTACTTAGGTTGGGGGATAGTAATACCATATCTTTTTTTTTTTAAGGTTGCTACCTAGGTCCCCTGACATTGTAGTGGGAATGTGGAAAGTAAAGAATGCGGAAACCAAAAGAGCTCAGCTCATTCACCAAGGTCCAAAGGGATGCTCAGTGGTAAGGAGCACTTGCTAGTCCTCCAGGGGACTAGAATCTGGTTCCCAGTGTCCATACTAGAGGGTTTAGAACCACCCATATCTCACCTTCAGGGGAATTTGACTTCTTGTCTTTGGGCACTTGCACACATGTATCCATGCATGCATGTGTGTGTGCTCACACACAATTAATTTTTAAAATACAAAAGTTATGAAATATTCAGGCTTGTGTGAATGACTTAACCTCCTGAGCCTGATTTCCTGCTATGCAATTAGTAATTATATGGAAGTTGAAACAGATTTGGTGGAAAAACATAATACAATGCTTAAAACAGTTCATTTTTGGGTTAAATTTGGTCTAGATAAATGACAAGTATTTGAATATTTTTTTTTCTCCAAAGTGCATTTGTCAGCACTTGAACATGGTACGCTGACCACAGAAGACCATGCAACAGATTTCTGGCCATGGAAGTGCTGATGATAATGAGATAGTGATGGATGTTGGCTTTTCGTGGACATTTGATGCCTCTTGCTGCATAAATTAGACATGGCACCAACTGCTTTTCTGCATACCTCACCCAGCCTTTTCAGTAACCTGTAAGATAAAATTTATAATGAATCCTTATCTTAGAGACAATAGTATGGACTCAGAGAAGTCAAGGGTCTTGTTCATAGTCACACAGGAGCTAGTCCTGAGTTGGGACTGGGTGGTTAGCAATGTGTCTTCCTATTGCACCACTGAGAAGATTCACCTTATTGAAACCTGTGCTCTGTGCAGTTCATTTCAATGAGAGAAAATGGTCGCTGTTAAGAGACTCTGGAGCACAGAAGCCCAGGTTCTGCTTCCCGGGGAGAGACTGTTGTTTGGCCTCAAGGCTTTTGTAATTGCAGACTGCTCACGCGGCATCAGCGGCACCTGGAACAGTTGCTCCTTTAGTGAGCTGCAGTCGGTAGACTCTTGAGCAGGTGGTTTTCAACCACTGTTTATCAGCAAACACATCTAGTATATGGATGCACCTGCTGTTTCCAGCCACTCCCACTCAGAATCCTTCCTGCACATAAAGATATTTTGCAAAGCCAGCTTGCTCTCAGTTAGGGGGCCCATAGAGTCACATTTTCCTGAATGAGCTTTGCACACATGGGGAATAAAGGAGGGCTCAGGTTATGAAACAGGAAAAGATGACTTCACCTCAATAGCAGGGTACATGTAAAGAACCAGGTGAGTATGATTCCCAAGCACTGATTGGATGCCTGGTCCTAGGCAGCAGATCCTCAAAACAACCGTACCCATTATATGTCATGAGGAAGGTCTAGGTTATGCTCGTATTAACCAATCAATCAACCCTTGAATTTTAGAAGCTTCTCCCAACAGCTTTGTTCTTAATCTTGCTATGAGACCAATTTATACCAGTGTGAGTTCTCACTCAGGGACTCAGGCAGACATATGCTTAACTGGCAGCCTCCATAATGCCTGCATCAAGGCAGATGAGAGCTGAAGGGCACGGGCTAGTTTCCCAAGGCGTCATCAGAACACCAGCCATGGCTACTTGCAGTTCATTGGCCAGAATTAGCTCCTGCCTTGTTTACCACTCCTGCAAACGCATAGTGGTGGAGGTCCGGCAACACACAGCAATGATAGCATTTTACCATGCTGAATTGAGGACAATCTTTGAGTGATCCAAGGTCACACAATTTTTAGGCACCAAAATGGGGTCTAGGAGGAGGGTTCCCTAAAATGTGGGATAACCCAAAAGCTAGTTCTAAATTCTAGTATGACTGTTCACATGACCATTTTTCAACAAAAAAACAGTAACACATAAAGACACATGTGGCCCATCCAGAGACAACAATAAAACAACAAGAGCTGTCTTTGCAAAGGACCTGCTGGAGGGTCTACTAAACACAAGCTTTAAAAAATACTGCAGTGCAGGGACCTGGAGAGATGGCTCAGTGGTTAAAAATGTGCACAGTACCTAGAGAGAATCTGAATTCAACGCCCAACATCCATCCATCTTGAGCAGTTCACAAGGGCATCTGGCACCACCTTCTGGCCTCTAAAGGCAATTGCACTCAACTGTACATATTCATACACAGACATACACATAAACATGAGTTAAAATTTAAAAGATAGTCAAGGGATTAAATGGAATTTAAAATTATAATTATATGTGAAAGTTTCCAAACATATATAGAAAACAAACCAAAAGGGAAATCTGGAAGTGAAAAACACAAGAACTAAATTCACTACAAAGCTATAAAGATGACTGGGGCGGTGGGGGGGGGGTGTGCAGGAGGAATCAAAGCTAGGCTTGCTGGCACAGCCTGTAAACCTGACAATCTGGAGGCACAGGCAGGAGGACCATATCTTTAGAGCTAGCTGAAGAAGAGAGGAAGGGAGCACTGTAAATTTTGAAAGCAGAACAAAGGAAATAACCAAATTTGAAGAGAAGGGAAAAGAAAAGATCGATCAGTGGCCAGAGTGTAAAAGATCTGTGAGACATCATCAAGCAGCCAAGCCCACATACCCTGTAAGATTCAGAATTGGAAGAGAGAGAGAGAGAGAGAGAGAGAGAGAGAGAGAGAGAGAAAGGGGCAGTGAGGATGTTTGAAGAATGTTGAGTACATTTCAAATATGAGGAAATGCAGAGAAGCAGTAATTCCAAGAAAGGCAGATCCTTAGAGGACCACACTGAGACCTATTGTAACTGGACTCTCCCATGGCAGAAACAAACCTTAAAATCAGTGAGACAGAACTGGCTCAGCTGGACCAGGCCCTCCGTGGCACCCTGGTCAGGCTTCTCATAATAAACTATGAAGGGGAGAAGCCTGTCGACAGGTAGAGTCAAAATGTCCCCCACAAACCTGTTACCAGCCAAGTGCACTATACGTGAAAACTTCCCATATGGAGGAAAATTACCAATTATGAAGGGAAGGAGACACTGAAGCATTTCAAGACAAAAGCTGAGAGGGCTTGTCACCAGAAGTCCCACCCAAAACATCCCTGCAGGATCATTCAAAGCACAAATGTTACTCGAAGCCATAAGGAAGATACAATAAAGGCAAAGGAGTAGAAAAGAACTCTGCTGTTCAAGAGAAAAATGCCAATAGAGTAAGAAGATAGTCTGCATGTCTGAGAAAAGTTCCAAGCCACCCTTTTGGCAAGGAGTTACTACCCAAAATATCCAGAGCACCTCAAACTTAGCAGAATAAGCAGCTAAAAGATAGCAGAAGGCCTATGGAGACATTCCCCCAAAGGAGGCAAATAAGTGGCCAGAAGGCGCATGGGAAGAGCTTAACATCATAAACAGTCGATGGAAAGCAAAGCCACACCCTCCAGCCAGGAGGATGGATATTTCAAAACAACCAAACAAATACAAGAAGCATAAGAAATGTCAGTGATGATCCAGAGGAGGTGGAGCTCTTCTGTGCGTTGCTAGGAATGGAAAATAAATAAATACAATGGTTCAGCCTCTGCAGCAATTCCGCTGAATGTGGAACTTAGAAACTTGAAAACAGAATTTTGTCTCATAGTCCAGCAACTTCACTCTGAACATACATGTCAGAGCATTCAAAGCCAGGTCTTGAGGAAATGGTTATAAAGCTGGGTTCACAGCATGCTATTTGCAATACCTAAAATGAGGAAACAACACCAATATTTATTGATAGGTAAATGAATAAATAAAAATCTACAGAAACATGATAGAATGTTAGCTTTAAGAAGGGGATCCTGAGTCTGGTTAGCTCACTTAGGATGAGCTTTTCTAGTCCCATCCATTTGGCTGCAAATTGCATGATTTCCAGGGAAAATATTGTATGGTTGAAGCTATGTGAGATACATAGAATAGTCAACCTCCTAGATGCAAAACAGAATGGTGTTGCCAGGGTCTAGGGACAGGGAAAAATTGGAATTTATTTTACAAGTCCTGGAAAGCTTTGTCTTTATCAGATGAAGAATGTTATGAAGATAAATATCAGTAATGGTTGTACATTATAAATTTTATTTAATACCATTGAACCACACACTTAACATTACTAAGATGCTGTATTTTATGTGTGTTGTATCACAGAAAAAAATGGGTGGAAATGTCTTATGAGATCCATTTAAATTCTCTGTGATTCCTCCTTGGAATATCAAACAGAAGACCCTGATATTTTGTACAAACCGATCTTCAGACACCATCAAATTGTTAATCACCTTAAAAGAAACATTGTTGCAGTCAAGTGCTGTCCAGAAAAGTAGAGTTAGCAGATCATATGTGTGTGTATACATGTGCATGCATGTATATTGGTAAATACATATGTGAGGGATGTATTGGAGGAGAGAAGTGACTTATACAGTCAGCTTTAGAAGTTGCTGGGTCTGCAACTAATACTGGAGCCTGAATCCATACAGCCAATCACCAGGAAGAGGAGGTCGTGAACAGAGTGGGAGTTACAAACGTGATGTGGAGCTACCAAACTCAGACTGAACCTTGTCTATATTTACCAGCTTTGATCTTGATGAGGGAATCAGGCCTTACATCCTGATTCCAAGCATGTACCTCTCACCTAGGAGTCAAAGAAGTTGAAAGAAACCTCCGAAAAAAAATTAGTTCAACAAAGGCAATGGAGCTGTGTCACTTCAGAGTGTATCATCTGATCAATAGCTTTTCACACCATGAGCGATTCCCAAGAGATGCAACTCCAAAGGAAGAAATGCTCACCTGAGCACACATTTTCATAGGCTTCAAGTACATGCCCAGCTTGCTGCACTGGTGTGGGACTGCATGGATCAGAACAAAGCTGTTCAGCTCATAGTTGCTAAGAAGCCAGACAAAGGAAGGCAAGAGACAAAATTCCCTTCAAAGGCATATCCCTGGTGACTGACTTCCTCCACCAAGCTACTTCCTGATGTTTGCATCACCATCTGGGGACCAAGCCTTTACACAGGAGTCCTTGGGAGATGCTTCACAGTTAACTGACACAGCAGCATGAGTGATTTATCTTCCTCCTGATCTCCAAAGGACCTTTTCTGTAGTCTAGTCTAATTGGAAACATCTGAGAAATCAAAGGGAGTGTAATTCAATCTAACTAGTCTGACACATTATCAAGCCCAAATAAAGATCCTTTGTTACGCTGGCTTTTACATACATCTCATTAATACACACTTAACTTCTAAGTGTTGACCACAGCAAATTTAACAGGACACTAGTGCCACATATGCAATGAAAAATACACTAACCTTTTCCCCAAAGAAGACACACACGCAAGCAAGCAAGCACACACTTACTTGCACACACAGACAGAACATCACATCATGTGTGTGTATGTGTGTATATGAATAAAATGAATGCATGATGATAGCTATAGAATGGATTTTGTAAACTAAGAACCTCTAAGTAAGATTCTGAAAATGGTTAACATTCTAGCTGGGTGTGTGTGGTGGGATATATTTTTAATCTCAACACTCAGGAGGCAGAGGCATGGTTATCTCTGTGAGTCTGAGGCTATTCTGGTCTGCATAGTGAGTTCTAAGATATCCAGTAGTACATAAAAAGACCATGTCTCAAAAAATTAACAATCAAATAAAAAGATTAGCATTCTAACAAGTACTGCAAACTGTTTTGTAATGTTAAATTGGAAAGAAAGGAAAAAAGAAAGAAAGAAAGAAAAGTGATGTTGGCATTTGACCACTCACCTCAAAAGAATTCTTGCTTTCTGTGATCTCTGCACTGTATCAAACATCCTGTTGGTACAAAACTTCAGAGTGTTCTCATGATACATGACACAGAGGGGAATAGGAATATGGCTGCATTGAGATGAGCTAAATTTCTTGTGGGGATGAGGCTTAGTGTCACTCACCAAGTTCTTAGGTTATTTGTAGCATCTATTATGTGGTGTGACACTGACAGCTTAATGGTCGTAATAATAACAGATCTTAATTTCAAGTTTTCCTTAGTGAGGGCCTGGTGGCGACTGGAAGGATGGACTCCACATGCTGACAGCCTCTAAACGCATCTCCAGCAGTGGGGAATGCAGTCATGCAAACTCAAGCTTGTGGTATCCAGTGGAATAAATAGAAGGTCACTGCTAAGGACCAGCTCCTGGCAGTAGGTCCCCAAAGAACTAACCAAGCCAAAATGGAGCTACTCAACCATGAAAGACATCTTATAATAAAATGTTTTCTAAAAACTAAAACAACAGCAGAAAACCAGGAGAGTCATAGAAACTAACCAAGACAAGGGTGCCATCTCCATGGTAACCCTGTGATGAAAATGCCCTAGGACCTCGCCAGCAGTTTTCTTGTCTTCTCTCTCTACTTTCCTCCACCTTTCCCCATCTATAAAGCCCACCTCCTCTGCTCAGCGTATTGGAATATTTAGGGGTTTTTTTATATAAAAAGGGATTTCCTGGCTCTTCTATTCACAAATAAAAGGAAGTAAGGTGTTTGAATTAAATTTATTGTAATTGTATGTGTGTGAATGAATTAAAATGTGTTGGTCTTCAAGCACATGTTTTTTTTTTTTTTTTCTTCATTGGTGGGCTTCGTCTTAACTAGTATGATTTTATCTCACAGTGAACATTTGGTATTATTTGAGGACACCGTGGGTTTATACTTCTGGATGGGAGAGACATACTCCTGGGTTCAGAATGTAGAAAACAGGATGATTGACATTTGACAGAGTACAGGGCAAATACATCCAGAAAACTGCAACCAATATCACTGATTCTAAGGCCATGAAGCTCCAGGGCAGAGAAAGCTGGCATGTCCTCCTATGACACTAGCAGTTCAAGAGACTGTATCGCAAAACCCAAAGTACCACAGACAACTGAGAGAACTCATTTGTGCTCTGTCAAAGAAGACATCAGTGATCTTTCTGGAGGCAGAGCCATCATCACCCAGAGAATCCAGGAGACCCCCAAGATGGTGGAGATTTGTCAACAGGGAATTCCTGCATCTAGGAAAAATCCATCCATGTGCGATAGTTGAAGATGAGGCGTTGGAAAGTTCAGCAGGAGCTAAATGCACAGAACATTAACAGCTCAATTAGCCAATAGCATTACAAGTTGCTTCATCCTTTTCTTTGTCCCCAGTTTCAGGTGGCCACAGAGGCTGGGAGATGACCGAGGTGGGTGATAGAACTGGATGGAAGAGAATGAATAGGCTCTTTTTCAGGTTTGGATCCTTGTCCAAACCTGGACAAGGCTCTGGGGTCAGGAGACAGGTAGGTAGAAGGAAAGTTATGGGTGAAAGGCAGAGGAGAAGATCCCAAGTCCCCAGCCCCTTCTCCTCACTCAAACCTTCATCTGCACATATGGTGGGACTCACGGGGCCCAGAACCTCAGAGAAGAGGAAATCGGAATGACTAGTAGCCCAGGGGTGGATATGGAAAGACCACAGATGCATAATAAAGAGACCATTGTGGGCAAAAAAAAACCTGATGGTAGTTAATAAATTTTTTTCCCATTCCCTATGCATGGAATGCTAGCTCTAAGCCTCAGAGACCTTCTCTGAACACTACAACTGAAGTATGAGTTACTTACACACTCACACATGCATACACATATAAATGCACATATATACCCATGCTCATATTCAAATATGCACACACACACACACTCACACATATAAATACACTCACACACACTGACACCAATGTAGACTCTTGCATATGCACACACAGAGACATGCACACACTTAGACACAAATACACACATGGTCATGCACACACAGATTTCATTGTCCCAACACTATGAAGTGCTTCCCACTCTCTGAAATCTTATTGTTTAGTTACTTTATGCCCCATCTTCTTTCTGTCCCAAGAGAAGCAAGTACCATGAAGCTAGGAACCATTTTCCTTCAGCTTAAAGCTACATCTCCAAGGCCATAATTGTGTCTGCATTATAGTAGGTACTCATTAATTATGTTGAAGTCAGCCACCCTTCAGTCTTAAGGTAGAGATGTCTCCACATGCCCTTGAAGTTTAGGGGCTCTTATCTAAAAAGAGACAATGCTGTAACTTTCCTATATACTCATGTTCAGTTTTTGAACTCAGAAAGCAGAAAGTGGGGGGTCGGGGGAGACAGCAGAGGAGTGAGAGAGAGATAGAGGGTTGGTAGGAAGAGGAGGAGAAGAAAAGGAGCAGAAGAGGTCAGAGTAGTGAGGATTATGCTATTCAGGAAGCTTTCTTCAGCCTGCTCCAAGTGAGGAAATCTGCAGCTCCAATGGGAGTCTGTGAGGGTCCTGGCAAGACAATGGCTGACCCACCATCTCATAGATCTGCCAAATCCTGGGGGCTTGGGTGGACAGAATGCTGACTGACAGCATCTAATTGTCTCCCTTCTGGATCCTGAGACCTGCAATTTCCACAGACTGGGAGGAAGGCTTCCAGCCTGCTCCAAGTGAGGAAATCTGAAGCTACTAAGAGCTACTTTGGGGTAAACTGAAGGGATGAACATAACACCACGCTGTGTACCTTGTAACAGAAAATTTTTATTTAAAACACTTATATTTATTAATATTTAACAAACACCTATAAAACACCTATATCCTATAACCTAACACCTAATATGTGTAACTTTATACCTATAAACATTTAATACCTAAGAACCCTCTTAAAAGGATATTAGTCCATGAGTCCTCAGGGCACCTTGGTTTGTAGTTGTCTTCTATCTGCAGGCACGCCCTTATAGTAATTAGCAGTCTGGCTATGGCAGTCGCGGCAGGCAGTCCTATCTTCACCTTAAGTTTGAGGCTTTTTCTGGGCCTAGCTTTGCAGGTTTGTTCAGTCTGTTTGTTTGTTTGTTTGTTTGTTTTTAACCACTAACTTGTGGCTGGCTTATGAAGCCAACCTCTTTTAACAGCTAAATTTCGGGTCAGCTTCCTCTATCAGCTGAGACTCACTCTCATAGACTCTTCAGCCTGTGTGACCCAATGGTCTAGTTTTCCTCACCTCGGCCGCCTCTAAATTCTGCTTGCTTCACTCACTTTCCCAGCACTCTTGAGCCCCTAAACAGATATCTTTAGTGTCCAGTTTTTAAGAACTTTCTCTCAGCAGGTTCTATGCCATGCCTTTTCTGACAGCCTTCCTAGGCTGGCTTGTGGCAAAAGTCTCTCTCTCTCTTGGACTCTGCCTCTCAGTTTCTTGGAAATCCTCAGTTTACTTACCAAGGTTTGTGACTGTTGATTTGCCTCAGGCTATTTTAGCCTAAAGGCTGGTGAATGGAATACCTTGTTGTATGCTTCTCCAGTGTTCAGAAGTCTGTGGGGGCAAGAGAGAGAGCCACGTGGATCTCTTAGGTTATATATGGCATAGTCTCACAGTCTTTCCCAGGGTGTCACAGGCCCATGAGCTCTCTCACAGTATTTAGTGGTCCCTGTGGCTTCTCATAGCAATTGATGTTGATGTCATCCAAGGCTTGTACGATTTCTTAGCCACACCCCTTCAACAAGACATGTCTGTGCTTCTCACGAATCTGTGGCCTTAACTGGGCTCTGCCCATCTTGGAGCATCCAAGCAACACCAAGCTCCTCCTTACATGCTGCCAGGTGCCAGGCTGATCTTCATACTAATAATACACTAAAGAAAGCTAATTCCCATTGCAGTACCTATGCATGGACACGTGTGGGGACACGTGACTACAGATGGCTTTCAACTAATAATGATTTAACCCAAAATGTTTCTGACCTTGAAAAGCAACATGCTTTAATTCAGCCCACACTGAATTTGCATCTTTTCCCGGGCTGATGAACATTTGCTAGGATACTGCCACATGATGCTGGGCAGTAACCATAAGTCACAGCTCCTAGTCAGCTTTGCTATCATGAAGGTCACCAACAAATACTCTATCTATTGAGTATGACACTATTAAACTTTGATCAGTGGCAGGCCAGGTATATACAATGCATTTTCCACTGAAGGTATTTTCAATTTGTGGTAGTCTAAAGAGGAATAGCCTCACTGTAAGTAAATGAGTCTATAGGCACATGGTAACATGAGAAGATACAAAAGTGTTCAGGTATTAGCTGAGTCTCAACTTCATTTCAAAGCAGATTTGAAGTGTCTTTTGCAAGGGACACATGCAATATGAGTAGTAAGAGAGAAAAATTAAGAGGACAAAATCCCAAACAGCAGGGAAGCCTCTGTGCCAAGTGTGCACTGTTCTCCCAGACTGCTTGCATTATTTACTTTTACACTGCTGTGATGAAACACTACATTCAAGGCAACTTGTACAAGGAAAGGTTTACTTGTGTCTTATTGTCCCAGAGGGATAGGAGCTTCGCCCCATCATGGCAGGGAACATGGTAGGAGACACGGCACTAGAAGAGCAGCTGGAACTCACATCATAATTCACAAACAAAAAGTGTGGAGCACACTGAGGATAGCTCTAGTCTTTTAAAATCTCAAAGCCCATCCTAGTGCTAGACCTCCTTCAACAAGGCCACACCTCATAATCCTTCCCAGGTAATTCCACCAGTTGGTAACCAAGTATTCAAACATATGAACTTATGGGGATAATTCTCATTCAAGCAACCACACTGATGTCTTAGTAACAACGAGTTGTTTAATGGAGGTCTGGGGAGGCATCCCACAATGATGGGTCAACTGCAAATGTTGACACTCTAGCTGTGTTTCAGATCTTTTCATTTTGGGAAGGATGTTTGAAATGTTCAGCTTATTTTCATGTAAAAGGATTTTAAGTGAATTTGCAAATAGACTATATATATTTAATAGATTTGTTTTTCTTATTGTGTGTGTGTGTGTGTGTGTGTGTGTGTGTGTGTGTGTAGATATACATATGAGGTGCAAATGAGTGCCAGAATGAATCCCCTGGAAATGGAGTAATAGGCAGTTGTGAGCTCCCCGAAGGTGTTAGAGCTCACACCAAGGCCCGCTGCAAGAACAGTGGCACGTCTGTGCTGAGCCACTAATCTCTCACTCCATACTTTTCCACAAAAGCATGCACAGCTCCTCAACAGCACAGATGCTTTCTGGAGGGTCTGCCTTTCATCACTTTTACTCCATGATATCACTCAATGAATGTGCCCTCATGATATTGACAGATAGCTTCAAAAAAAATAAATAAATCTTCAAGACAGAGCTGTAACTTCAGTCCCAGTCCAGTGTCCTCTTCCCATGGCAGGTCAGAGTGTGTTTTTATTAGATGTTGCCTAAAGTAACAAGATGTTGAATTCTGAGAAGTATGTGGCACCTGAAACCAGCTGAGGGTCATTGACTTCCCTTTCCTATGACATCATCCAATACCTGTGCTTGCTGGGAGAAACATCAGTTGGGATCATTAGAACTGACTGCTTTCACTCTAGTTTTCTGTCTATGCAGTTCTCTCTTGGAACTGTGCTGTCAGAGTGTTAAATACTCAGATTCAAGATGACTACTGAATGCCCAGCCAGGGGTGGGAAATCTATATCACCCCTTCCAAGGCTCAGGAAACACCAGGGAAGAGGGACAGAGAGAATGAAAGAGCCAGAGGAAGTGAGTAGAAGTAGTGTATAAAGCTGAATCCAGGCCTGGTTCTTGTACTCTTGAACTCACAGCAACCATGATTACTTGCCCAAGAGCTTCACAAGATTGGACCAATAAATACCTTGTCATGGAAGGAGAGGGGCTAATGGAGCCCAACCCCTCTCTGAAGATATATACAAAGTTAAAAGTCAATAAGTCTATGTGGGGGGAGGGGATTTTGTTCAGTGGTATAGCCACTGGTAAGGTGCCCATGTTCTTATGAACAACCCTAATGAAATTCATTGGTATACACACACACACACACACACACACACACACACACACACACACACATCATAGCACCCTGCTCTGTTGCAACCTAGTCCTGCAGGAGCTTATCATTAATAGGGAGAAGAAAAATGAAGACATAAATTCTACTATGTGCATAGTCATGAGATTTTATTATGAAGTTCTCTCTCTCTCTCTCTCTCTCTCTCTCGTGTGTGTGTGTGTGTGTGTGTGTGTGTGTGTGTGTGTTTATTCTTTGGGAACACTGGCTCATTTATCACCACCCATGTCAGACTAATGTCTGAAATTTGATGACTATACCAGTTCTGCCATCATGGTGACCAAAGCACCTTGCCTTTTGGAGATTCACTGAACCACATGGGTCAGCTGACCTGAACCCTGCTCCCCAAAAAATCCAAGGAAACTACTAATTGCATCCCTTGGGCTTAGAAGATAGCCAGTGAAGAGTGCATGAGAGTGTGAGAAAATGTGTGGGTGTGCTTCAGAGTGTGTGTGTGTGGGGGGGGGTGTACACATTGGTGCATGTGAATGTTTTTGTGTGACTGTGTATAGGAGTGTGTATACTTTTGTGCATATGGATGTCTGTATATATGGGAGTATGTATGCATGACAATATGTGGGTGTGTGTGACTGCATGTGTGTGTGAATGTATATAGAGTGAGTATGTGAGTATGTGTGTGTTTGTGTGTGCAGTGGTGTATGTGAGTGTGTTTATTGGGAATATATTGTGATTGTGTGTGAATGTGTATGGGAGTGTATGCATTGGTGCATGTACATATGCCTCTGTGTGTGTGTGTGTGTGTGTGTGTGTGTGTGTGTGTGTGTGTGTGAAGTACATATGTGAGAGTGTGACTGCATGTAAGAGTATGAGTGTGTATGTTCATGTACATTGATGCATATGAGTGTATGTTTAAGAGAGTATGAGAGTATATGTATGAATGTGTTTGCACTGGTACATGTGAGTGTATGTGCATGTGACTGTGCATGTGTGCACTGGTGCATGTGAGTGTATAAGTACATGTGAGTGTGTATGTACTTGTGTCTCTGTGTGTGTGTATGCACACATTTTGAGGGTTGATTGCTCCATTTTGCATCCTTCCATTTATCCACAGAACAAACACCAATGGAGGTACAGCTCTATGCTGGGGAGTGTCCTTCTGGCTCTCATGTGGCTTTTCTGACCTCTTCCTTAATTGTTTCTACTGCTACTGGAACGTTGCAACTCATACAAACTCTTCCTCAGGAGAATCACCTAGTGACATGTGACTGCTTTTTAATACCCTGCTGTTCTGTTTGAATTTTTCTATTTAAATTCCTGGTCTTTCTCTTCCTAGTCTTCTTCCCTCTCCTCCTCAGCAGCAATTCTCCAGGAGGAGAGGGAAGCTTTCCCTGTCTGTCCTGCTTTGCCTCCTCAGGCTACTATGCCCCTTATGAAGGACACCAGATAATAACAAAATCGCTGATAATGCTAAAGATAGCTCTTAATGAATCTTGCTTGTCGGTATTACTGGAAGCATTTTCGCTGGTGAGAGGGACCTTTTCCAGCTCTGAGAGTTTCACATCCAGAAACCTTTACAGTGTTGGGAGGGTTGTTTAGCACTGGATAAAAATAAAAATAAAAAAAAAACATTCTCTTTGATGAGAGCTAGATCTAATTTGTTAAACTGGTTGCCTTTGTTTCTCTGATTTTATTTTTTAAGCCGTATACTTTCCTGAATGCAAAAATAGCTGAAGTACATTTCATGTTTCCCCTCCCTTGACTGTTGACAGCCTGTGCTGTGGAATGCAGAAAGAAATGAAGTCTGTTTTTTTATTAAAATGTGTTGAGTCTCCCAGGTAGGCACTGGGGTTTCACAGGCTTGCTGCTGCTTCATTTACAGGGGATTTTAGCCGGCTGGAGCCTGCTGGCCCAGCCTTCTGCTCTTTATAGGAGTATTGCAAGAATCACCTCATGCCTGTGTTTCCTAGTGTCTCCTTGGATGCCAGCTGCTCTGGCATTAGTGACTTAGTGCAGAGGGAAATCCCATTATACCACCTTTTGTAGATAAGCACATTCTTATTCATTTATTCAGTAATTTTTTTGTTGATGACCTACTATACGCCAGGCAGCATTCTAGGCTCTGGCAGTGAGCAAATCATATCAAACTCTTGACCCATGATGAACTTAGGTTGAAGTGGAATGGGACAGACACCAAATAATGACTATGTATGTACAGATGTCTCCTGGTGACAAGTGCTGTACACAAACAGAAAACAGGGAAGACCAGAGACCGGAGATTGCATTGTCCTCGTCATCTCACTAAAATGACATCATTTCAATAAAGACTCAATGGGACTGAGCATGTCAAGCAAGAAAACCAGTTGCAAAACCCCAGGACTAGCACACTTAGCATGAGAAGAGCAACAGAGGGCAGAGTGGCTGGAGTGAGGTGAGGCTGAAAATGCCAGATGGTGAAGGAAGGTACCCAGGCGTACAGCACTCTGGAGTCGGCTGCAGTGCCCTTGGCTTTGGGGCTGAGAGCATGGAAGGCCGTGTAGAGTTTTAATAAAGGAGTGATGGGTCTGGAGCTGTGTGGGACTCAGCTCTGGTTTTCCTAAAGCTTGTTTATTTCCCCTTCACTTCAGGGCATTTCTTTCTCTTTTGCCATCAGTTTTCCCCCTCTTTGGCTGTACTTCTCTGTCCCATGAGAACACAGCTCCTCATGGGTACAGGTGAGAGCTTGATTCTCTGAGTATAATCCCTGATTCTTACATGATATGAGCATGCTGAAAAGATGTACGAAATAGAGAAGATTTGTAGCTAGGGAACAAAAAAGAATGGTTCCATTAAAAGACAGTCTTTAAAGTGAGGAGAGAAAACCATGAAATCTATAATCATAAAACATGTGTACATCTTCTTTTCTTTCTACATATTTTCTTTCGTTATTTTTCTCCCGCTGGTGAGTTTCATATAAGCAATGATCCCAGCACATTCATTCTGTATTCATCACTTCAGTTTAATGTGGGAGCAGAAGCATTTCCCAACATTTCTATAGATCCTTTGTACTTGCTTTGAGATAGCTGATCAATACAGCTTTATAGAGAGGAACCACAATTTGAACTGCCAATTCGACTCGGGGCCACTTAGAAACCTTGTGTGCATGCTTATTTTTTTATTTTGCCGATATAGATACCACAGCAGCAGACATCTCTGTAACTGTTTGTCCTTTTTCATTTTGTTATCTCCATTTTTTTCTGACTATGTTCCCAGCAGTGAGGGGCTTAGATCCAAGGACAGTATCACAGTTCCTATTTATAATTTTCATTTCCTCTTCCCCTGGCTGATGCAGCTCACATCACAAGTGTGGGCCCCAGCATCGTCTTCCCACATCAGGTGGGTGCGGTCTCTTTGATTTCTTGATACATTCCAAGGCCAGTATCTGAGTGTCAAGGATGCGCAGGGGATGAGATCCTTTATCTGCTATTTCTCCTCCACCATCTTATTTAATCTTCACAGCAGCCCTCACTGGCAAGTTTCCTTGCTTATTTTGAAAAAAGGAAGGAATCAGGACAAAGCATCATCAGACCAATACCTGCCCACAAGTTAACCAGAAGTAGGCTAGCAACTGAGTCCTGGATATGTATGTCTTCCTCTTTCGTTCCCTGACCCTATAGTCCACCAGTAATGTATCGCCTCTAGCCTCAAGGGCTCAGACTTAGCATCATAGACACTGCGGTCCAAATACAGCCATCCTGAGCTATGAAAGGATCAGAGCTAGTTCCTAAGGAAGAATAATTAAGTCTGGCACAACAGGGACGACAAGGATTCAAAGACAATACAGTGGAGAAGAGTAATTTTCTAGAGAAAATGTGAGAAGGCATTTCAGAAAGACAATACTGTGCTTTGAAATGAGACCTGGAAGTATGGGACAAAATGACACACATGGAAACATCCAGATGTGTGGTCCCCAGGGTATGGCATTGGCAGCAAGATAAGGATATTGTTAGGCTGGGGTTGCAGTCACAGGCCGAGCTGATGCTGTGACAAGCATTCAGGGCTTGGCCTAAGTATGACTGTTCCTTGGGATTGTCTGGGAGAATTCTAGTTTTGTGTCATCTTGTTAGTTTTTAATTGAATTTTAGTCCAATTGGGTCAAAATCTCTGTAGGTGGGACCAAGGGTGACTCTTATGTGCCACCAAAAGAAATTACCTTATAATTATAAGAGAAATCCAAATCCACTTACTGTAGACTGCAGAATAAAATTCACACCCTTATATAGTACAGGGTTGGGGGAAGTGTATGAATCAGATTGGTGATAGAACAGCTTTAAGGTACCATGAGTATGTCCTGTGCAGGAGGGTATGTGCAACCAGGCATCTGTCCTACAGGTATGCCACAGTCAGACCCGCACAGCCGATCCCTCTGGCACAGTGGTTCTCACCATTCCCAATGCTGCAGCCCTTAATACCGTTCCTTGTGTTGTGGTGACCCCCAACTATGAGATTATTTTGTTGTGACTTCATAACTGCAATCTTGCGGCTGTTATGAATCATAATGTAAATGTCTGACACGCATCCTCTGTGAAAGGGCCATTCGACCCCCAAAGCGTTCATGAGCTGCAGGTTGAGAACCTCTGCTCTACAATCTAGCAAACTAGACACTGTACCCCTGTGGGGACACGATGCACTGGTTGTGGTGTCAGACAAGGTGCAGCAGGAGCCAGGTACAGAGTTTCTCAGCATTTGAGACCTGGGGAGTGTAAACCCAGCCACCAATTTTTCAGCCAGTCACCCTCCACCATGGCCAGGAATGACTTTAATATATGAATCCTGAGTATATTCTAAAATCTTGTTGGAAATGTAGAGTTTCACCCCCTTCCTAAGACCTCCTGAATGATTCTGTCCTGCAACAAAGTTTCAGAATATGCTCATGTTTACCAAAAATTGGAAGACACTGTTCTGGTGGTACTTCAGAGATAATTTTAAAAGCAGTAAGTACTTTCTTTTTTTATGTTTATTTATTACTTCAAGTTACATCTCCATCACAGTCCCTTCCATCCACCCTTCCTGGGCCTCTCCTCTCTCACCCTTTCCCCTTTCTTCCACCTATCTTAACTCCTCCAGGGTAGAGTGCCCTACATATCAGCCCCCCTCAGTTCAGCAGCCATATGAGGGCTAAGAGCCTCCTCTTGCACTGGGGGCCTACATGCCAACTCCATTAGGGCCAAGTGTCCCACTAACAGGTAACAAAGTTTATGTTCCTGTTCCTTTCAGTCTCTTGGTTGTAGGGTAGTTATCCTGCGTTATATGGCTAAAATCCAGTTATAAGTGAATAGATGCCATGTGCATCTTTCTGAGTTAGCTCACTCAGGATGGGCTTTTCTAGTTCCATCCACTTGGTACAAATTGAATGATATCCTTGTTTCTGATGGCTGAGTAGTATTCCACTGTGTAAATGTATCACAGCTTTTGTATCTATTTGTCTATTGAGAGACATCTGGGTTGTTTCCAGTTTCTAGCTATTACAAATAAAGATGCTTTGAGCATAGTTGAGGAGATGTCCTTGTGGTTTGGTAAGGAATCATTTGGATGTCTACACAGGAGTGGTAACTTTCAATTAAAATTTTCTATATAGGTAAAAGTTCATAATAAATTAAACAAATGTGACAGAAAACAATCTGTCTTTAGGTATATGATAATGTACCCCAGGCATGGCATATTTGAGGGCTCACAATTTTGTGTGTGCATGTGCCCATATGTAAATGTGTGAGCATGTCTTTGACAGACAAGACAGACAGATCATATCTATACCATAATACCCACTGGTTTCCCAATGCCTATAGTGTTATAAGGATCATGGCAAATGGAAGGACAAATTAGATTTTTATAACCAAAGCTTTTATAAGTGGCTGAGTGGACTTCTTTATGAGATATGTTTTGGAGTGGGAGCTGGAGCCATGGCTAAATGGATGGTGTGTGTGTGTGTGTGTGTGTGTGTGTGTGTGTGTGTGTGTGTGTACGCTCATGTGTGCACACATTGGAGGGTGTGTGCATACACAAATCAAAATCACTATATATCCTGCACGTTTCACAGACTATGACTCACATAGAGCATTATGAAGTCAGTGGAAACATCACCAGTATGTGGTTAATGTTGTCAATCTTATAAGATCTGGACTCGCCTGGGAGACAAGTCTCTAGGCACAACCGTGAGGGATATGAGGGATGACTTAGGTGTCTCTGGGAGTGCTTGTTAGGGGATACCTTCATTAGGTTAGTTGTGGTGGGAAGGGCTGCCCACTGTGAGCGGCACCATTCCCTGGGCTGGGATCCCTGGCTCTTTGAGAAGAAGTAAGCTAAGCAGAAGCATCAGTTGCTTTCTGTTTCTTGGCTGTAGATGCGGTGTGACCAGCCAAACTCCCTAAATAGCTGCTGCCTGTGTGACTCCCATGATGGACTGTAACCACAAACTATGAATGAAAATAACCCTTTCTTCCCTTAGGTTGCTTCTGTCAGCCTTTTGTTACAGTCGCAGAAGTCATGAAAAAGGAACGCACAGAGTCAGAACCCAGTGAGGATCACGCACCATCTCCCTCTGTAGCCAAATGGGTCATGAAAGTCACACACCTGACAAACTACACAGATTACAACATGTACACCGCCATCTTCATTTCTTTCTTTTAATGTTCATCATCTCAGTCAACCAGGCACCCACACAAACCCACATACATTCATGATGGATGCACACATAATTCTCCAGATACCCTCTTTAGTTGTGAAGCCCCAGATGGACATGAACTACAAACAGACTCTACCTAATGGCCCTCTGAGGTAGGCTAAGCCCTGTGGTGTTCAAAATGACTTGGGAATGCTGCTTCAGATCCTGTTTGCAACACTGAATGCTAGGAGAAGTGGCAGACAATGGAGAAGACTCCTTGCCACTTGGATCAGAGAGAATCTCTGAATCCAGGCCCTTGACAGATAAATTTCCCAATCAAGAACTTACCCTTGTCTCCCTCCAGCCACCCCTGCTTCCTCATCCCAAATATCTCTGTCTCCCTTCTATCAGTTCTCATATTCAAGCATGTATATCAGGAAGCCTAAAGAACTTCACCTTTTGTTTAGGGATTTCTACTGAGCTGAGACTCCTGTTCTCTGAGCTGGGATGTACTAGGAGTACATTCCTTGACTTTTCTCTCTTGAAGGGCAAGTGTATCCAATGTCCATCATGCTATGATTACTCAAGTTTAAAGTACAGATGATTCACATGAGAAGTAACCTCTCTATTTTTTGCATTACATTTTAGAATAACCTGCTTCCACTTAGAAAACCAAGCCACCTTTGATCACACATGAACACATTTACATAAAAGTTCAGATAAGGAAGTACACATTCTCAAAAGTGCATTCCCGTAGCTCTGCCCACACTGGGACCAAGGCCTGATGCTACAACTTATGTCAACCACCAGATCCAGCCCACCAATCTGACACCACATCCCCAGGAAACTGGGGCTTTAGCTGAGTGAGTGGGAAATAATCAAATGCACAGAACAGGGGATTAGTAAGTGATCATGGCTGCTTCTCAAAACGATTGATGACCAGGAAGCACCAGGTTGCTCAATTTCACTCTCAATAGCAAGCATCTTAGTCCATTTTCTATTATTTTAATTGAGTTCCTGTAATGTATAAATAAAACGGTTTGTTTGATTTGTGAATTTTCTGGCTAGAGAATCCCAACAGCAGGTATCCTATAGATAGTCCCCTTTGGAGTTCCAAACTTGGCAGAGAATTGGAAAAAAGAAACGTAAAGAAGGGGTTCATGTGCTAGCAGGAAAGCAAGAGATGACTGGACTGGAGTTGTTCTTTTATAAGACCACTAAGACCCCACACACTCTTATAAGGCAGCATTAAGTCCTTTTGAGAGTAAAGACCCCATGCCTGACCCTTCCTGTGAGGAAATGTGGTGGTTTGAATAAGAATGGGTTCATATATTTCAATATTTAGTCATCAGGGAACTAAGAATGGCACCCATAGGCTCATACATTTCAATGCTTGGTCATCAGGGAGTGGCACTACTTAAGAAGGATTAGGAGGTTTGGTCTTGTTGAAGGAAGTAAGTCACTGGGGGTGAACTTTGGAGTTTCAAGACAGTTCCAGGGGCTGTCTCTTCTTGTTGCCTGCCTGTGGTTAACAAGTGGATGTAAAACTTTTAACGGCTTCTCCAGCACCATGTCTGTGTGAGTACTGCCATGTACCCTGCCATGATTATAATAGACTAAACCTCTAAAAATGGTAAGCAAGCCCCAATTAAATGCTTTCCTTTGTAAGAGTTGCTGTGGTCACAGCAATAGAACACTACCTAAGACAGAAAGGGTCTCAAAGACTCCATCACCTGGATGCCACCACACTGGGACATGAAAGTGAAAAACAAGTCTCATGCAAACCTTGGCACAGAGAAAGCACAGCCACACCAAAGGAAAGTCTGCCATACATAGTCAGGATTTTCAAACATTTTCCAACTTGCCTTTTAAAATGATGTGTGAGTTGCTAGACTGAAGGGCTTTGTTTCCTTCCTAAGCCTTGACTGTGACTGTTGTCATTATTAATTTGTGGGTATACTGAGAACAAAGGTACACTGGCAGTGATGGGAAGTCTTTGCTTTGCTGGAAAAACTTCTCAGGGTGTTTTCTCTGGGCTAAAACTGGGGCTGCCTTCAGCACTGGCTCGCTCGCCTTCAGGTGTATAGCAGAGGGCTTGGCAGCATTCAACAGGGCACAGAGAGGAGTGCGCAAGGGTATGTGACTTGGCAATGAGACAAAGAGAAAAAAAAGAGACAGCACTTTGAAAGGGAGAGGGGCAGCAGTGAGGAAATAGACTGGAGTAATTGCTTATGAGACTAACGAAATGTGTTGTTGGGAAGAACACCATAGGAAAGAAAAAAGTATGCTCGGGGTATGTGTGTGCATGTGCGTGTGCATGTGCGTGTGCGTGTGTGTGTGTGTGTGTGTGTGTGTGCATGTGTGTACATTCAAATATGTCTAAGAACAGAAGAGGTAGTGGGAAAAGAAAGATGTGTGAGCCACCTTTTGGGAGTAAGTGTGGTTACTGCCCCTCATCAAAGAAGCCTCTCTTTGTAGCAAATGGCAATCATCACAGACAACCACAACTGGACACAATAGAGAGATTAACAGATAATGAGGAGCCCAGCCCCAACTGGTATTTCCACATTACAGCTCCTACATCTATGGCTCAGAGAACTTCACATAATAGAGGGTAGAAAGATTATAAAACAAGAATACCGGGCCTGTTGTGAAACTCTCCTAGAAATGATGGTATAAATAAGACCAGAACAATGGCAACATCAATGGACATGTTAATGTTGAAAGAAAAATTCTGTGGGGTGTCATCTCTAGGCACAAGTAACTAATGACTCAAAGAGGGAGAATTAGTCTTTCCTAAGGATGAGCCCCCTTATTGGTTGTCCAATTTATACTGGGCAGCCTTAAAACCATATATATACAAACAACAAAAACAAATACAGGAAATCATGTTTATTTATACACACAGACCAAATGAAAAAAAGAAGAGGCTATCAACTTGAAACATGGCAAGACATGGGTCTTAAGGGAGGGTAGCTGGAAAGGTCTGGAGAGAAGAAAGTGAAGAGGGACAATGATGCAATCCTATTTCAATTTAAAATATTAAAAATAGAAAACTTAAATATTAAATTTTTTAAATGTACAAGTGAAAAGAGAAATAAAAATTCTGTACACAAATATGTGTAAAAGTGGGAAAGGAAGGGAGCTAGAGATAGATAGTAGATAGATGATAGATAGATAGATGATAGATAGATAGATAGATAGATAGATAGATAGATAGATAGTAGATAGATACATAGATCAATAGATTGATAGATAGGGAACTTGATAGTCATAGAGCAAGCATAACAAATACATATCAAATCCCTTGAAACTGATTCAATGCATGATCAATTTTCCAAAGCCAATGCACAAAAAAAATTATTTAATTGGGATCATTCAAAATTCACATAGTTATAAAACAGTCTATTTCTTTTAAAATTTATAGTTTATTGGAACTTGTATGAAAACATCTTTGGAGATGTTAATATTCTTTTGATTGGTTTTCATTTTGTATTACTAAATAATATTGAGTAGGTAGTTGATTTTTAGGTATTTCTTGTCAAGTTTAGTATTTTCTTCTCTTTTGTCAGCTCTGGTCTGCTAGAGCAGACAAAAAAAATGGCACTCTAGAGGGTAACAGAAGAGGGAGTCAAAGAGGTAGTAGAGAGAGGACAGCTGGAGAAGAGGGCAAGAGGCAGTTGGGATTCAGAATCAAAGGTGTGGTGCTTTGAATGAGAAAGACCCCCATAGACTAATAGATTTGAATGCTTGGTTACAAGGGAGTAGCACCATTTGAAAGGATTAGGAGGTGTGGCCTTCTTGGAGGAAGTGTGCTACTAGGGGTGTGCTTTGGGGTTTCAAAAGCCCAAGCCAGGCACAGTGTCTCTCTCTCTCTTTCTTCCTGCTGCCTGCAGATCAGAAAGCACAACTCTCAGCTAAGCTATTCTCCATATCTATCTGCATGTCGCCATGCTCCACACCATGGTGATAATGGATTAAACTTCTGAAACTGGAAGCAAGCCTGAGTTAACTGCTTTCTTTTATGAGAGTTACTATGGTCATGGTGTCTATTTCACAGCAATAGAAAGGGTAGATAGGAAGAATCACAGACTTTATAAACTGGAAAAGAAACAAATGTAGATAGAGTACTTAACAATTGAGTACTTAAGAAAATGTTTAGACAAGGCTTTTGTTTCTGTAAAAGCTCCACTAAACAATGAATAAGCTATTGTCAGTTTCTTAACGATGGCATACAAAACTGAAAGAATAAATCAAGGTGTTTGTGGTCAACTGTGGTTAAGCTGTAATGTATGGAGAGAAAATGGGAACTGTCCAGGCAGCCACTGGTATGTCATTTCTTAGTTTTGGAAGCTGCAGGCCCTGCACTTCCTATATAATCATATATATTTATCCCTCTCAGGTCTCTGAGGTGGTTGAAGAATAGATAGCTAGAGTCTCATAGTTAAATTTTAAGTTGTTTAGGAATCAAGAGGGTGTTCTGGATCTAAGAAGATGTTTTTAAAATTGTGAGGCAAGTTAGTATGAAAGCTGAGTTAGATATAGAACTTTAAACTCATGGAGATGGTTAAATAGTAGACTGTTGAAGTCAGGTGTCAAATACATATGGACTGGACATTGGGAATGTATGCTAAACCATATAACTCTCATAATTGTGGCCTATTTATTTCTGTTGTTTTGTATTGTATTTATTGTTATAAGAGAAAGAACCATTTGTTGGACTGAAAGGGAGAGCTGTTGGGGGGAAAAAGATATACCTTAAACTAAAAAAAACAGGGTAGAGGATGGGAGGTTGAGGGGGAAGAGGGTGGAAGGGTGGAACAGGAGGAGGGAGTAGGGAGGGGATTGTGATTGAGATGTAACTTGAAGAAATAAAAAATAAATTATAAAAAATAAATAAAAAATACTTAGGGAGGTTAAAAAATAGGATATCTAAACATCTATGCTGGCACCATGTTCTAAGAAGCATGAAGTTTCAGAAATGGATTTAAGTCAAGTCTGCCTCTAGGAAGTGTTGTCTCCAGGAACCCCAAAAGATGAGCAGGTAGGATATGGAGGAAGTTAGTGACAAATGCCATACTCCAAAATGAGAATTCAAACATTTCTATTCTGGAAATGATTGAGCCTAGTGGGAAACTGAGTGCTCACTGGTGGGATAAGGCATTATTGAGAATAGGAATACCAGGTGGAATTCAGGCTCTGGCCAATATCCCAAAGAAAGTGACTATGAAGGCCTCTGAGAAGGACAGAGGCCCAGAAAGAGAGCATGCTAGGAAGACAGTGAATCTCCTGGCATAGGTGTGACAGTCCATGGTGCATGTGCAGAATAAAGTGAAAGGCCTTGAAGGAAACCAGAGGAATAGCAAGTAGGAACCAGGACATATAGTATCCAGTTACTGTGGTGATAAAAGTCCTTACAAAGAATGGCCATGGATCAGGTAGAAGTGAATTTACCGCCTGATTCACAATGGTTAAAATAAAGTAGAAAATGCAGGAACAACACAACAGCCTGGAATGCCTTTGGTAGCTCAACAGTATTAAGACAAAGTTGACTATAAAGGGGATGAAGTCAAGGGCACAAGGAGATGGTACCCATGTCACTGTGTTCTGGAGTCCAGTTGGGTAAGTTTCATTCTAAGGATCATCCATTCAGAGGTCTCTGGCTCTTGCTTCGCATACAAGGAAGGATGAACCCAGAGCAGAGAGGGAGGAAGAGACTGAGGATGCTTCAGGCTAACTACACAGGTTTTGGAAATTTACAAGCAAGAGAAAATAACACTTTATATGCTTGAGCATGCTTTGACCTTTCTGGAAAATTCTAACACAGCCATAAGACTCTCGGCTTTTTTTGCAAATGAACAGCCACCTTTCTGAGCAAGAGTGAGGTCCACAGTGTCATTTGCCAACAGTCCTGCCCTTTTACCATGTAGAAGCCTGCATATCTCAGCCCAGAATGCAACTGAATGTATTAGTTTAGTTTGCTAAGCTTTGATTCACAAGATTGTGCATTTGAATTTTATAATATGGAAAATTAATTTCTCAAGTTATTAGGACAGAAAAATTCAATAGGATTAATTCTCCTGGCTCAAAAATAATCAGAGGTCACCATGGCAACACACATCAATGGAGCAATACACAGTAAGTGAAGCACCTCCCATGTTTGGCTATTTATTCAAGGCTTCTCTATTTTGTGGCCCTGGTGGCATTTGGGAAGGTGTCCGAGGCACCTGGGGCTCTGTTATCACTGAGTGTGGACCCCAGAGCGACCAGGAGAAACAAGATGAAGCTTACTTGGCATCTGTCTTCTCGGAGATAGGCCTACATTCCTAGGGATTGAGAGCAGAAGGTTTGGTGAAACTACCAACTATGTTCAAATTCCTAAGATGAATGTGGGCATGAAATAGCCGTGGCAGGATTCAGGTCATTTACTTCATGCTAAATGCAACTTCTTGGAAACGAGAGAAAAATCGGCTCACACACACTAAGAAGGCTTTTCAAGGTTGAATAGCCCTGGCTGACAGAAGTGAGAAGACCAAAGGACGGTGATCCCCTTTCCCATTTGATTTTTTCTCTGGGCTGAGCTGAGACAAAGAAGGATTTCTCTGGGTCCCCAGTTCTATTTTCATGAGAAACTGGGTGATTGACAGCATCCCCTCTACAGAAGCCAAGGCTGAATACAGGCTCTACCACTTTCTAACCTTAGAATATATTTCTCTGAGCTTTGATTGAATTATCTGCAAAATTGTGTGTGTATGTGTGTGTGTGTGTCTTGTGTATATCTATCTATCTGTGTATGTGTTGTAAATATCTGTATATGTCTCTCTATCTCTCTCTTTATGTCTCTCTGTATGGTGTGTGTGTGTGTGTGTGTGTGTGTGTTTGTGTGTGTGTGTGTGTGTGTGTGTGTGTGTGTGTGTGTGTGTGTGT
>CAJQZJ010033049.1:4352507-4428539 GCA_907164525.1 Lophiomys imhausi
GTGTGTGTGTGTGTGTGTGTGTGTGTGTGTGTGTGTGTGTGTGTGTGGCTTATCATATCCTGATAGAAAACAGAATTTTACTCAGATGGTTCAAGCCTTTAATAAAGTGATTATTTCTAGAGGTGTGGGAAGGGTGAAGGGAGCTAACAAGAGATAATGAGGCACGAAGGGACTTTCAAAACTGAGACTCAAATGCTGCATCCCAATGCCAGAAAGGAAAAAGTGGCCTTTTGGAGTTCAATAAAATGCAGAGCTCCAGAGTACAGAGCTACCCAAAAGGCACCTGGGATGTGTTGGATTACAATAGGAAGGTGCTGATTTCTTACTCTCCCCTTTGCTGTCACAGAATACCTGACATGAACAAACTTAAGGAAGGGACTCTGCTCTGGGTCAGAGTTTCAGAGGATTTGGTCCATGTCACTTGTCCTCATGCTTTTGTCAGAACAGCATGCAGTGTGGGGTGTCGGGGTCGAGGTTGCTCTTTATTTCTCAGCAGACAGGAAGCAGAGAGAGGGGATAAGATCAGAAACAGGGCTAGAAACATCTCAAGGACAACCCCTGCTTCCAGTGACCCACTTCCCCAAATTAGGCTCCACTTGGTTCACCATTTCCAAATAACACCCTCATATCATGCATCCATTAAAGAAGAAGTCCTTTGAGTAGGTCATAGCTATCACGCTCAGATTTTTTTCCCTGAAAACAGCCCCAGACACAGCACCAAGATGCCAAGGTGGGATGAATCAGGGGACAGTGTCTCGGGTCCATTCTCGCACTCTGAGTGCAAAGTGTTTCTCATGGACTCAGACAAGTACAAGTGAAGAGGTCTGTGGGTCCAGCTTCCTGGAGTTCCAACCATAACATAGAAGGTTAAACACAGGGGCTTACAGAATCATGAGCAGATGAGTTTGAATTGAGGCCGTTTTCTTAATATTTCTATTGAAATAGGGCCTCATTGCTGGGGTTAGAAGAACCGAAGTTTCTATGAGTCCTTCGATGTAAGCTGGGGCTCCTTACACTGTCCACAGAGCTCCAAGTTAAGCAGAGTAAGTATTGATGAGAAACTATATGACACTTAGCAATCTCTTCCTTGACCAGTAAGTGGAGAAATTAGAGGTGGTAGCATGTGATGTTCCTAGGCCCCTGACTATGTACCACCAGATACCACAAAGCTTAAATCTTTCATCCCAGCAGGCTAAGGTTGCATTTGAACCCACATAGGGTCAACATGTTGTTTGACGACACTGAGTTTTAGCTGTGAAGCGGTACTCTTAACTTCATCAACTCATACTGCAGTCATGAAAATTTAAGTGAGATTCTACATGCAATGTTGGTGTCATAGTAAGAGATTAGTAACTCATAGAAGTAAGGGGAGGGGGATAAAGAGGGCCAAGTTGCTTGGTAGCATAGGGACCAATGGAAAAGAATAACACCACTGAACTTAAGTAGCTAAACAGTGGGCTTGAGCTGAAGGGAAGACATTAGCTCCCAGTGGCTACAAGTCATGTAGCAATGGAAGGAAAACAGGCCATTTATCACTAAGCATGTTGGTGGAGAGCAGGTACTGGTGAAGAAGTCCTGGGACAGGATTAGCAATGGGTAGGAAGCTGGTGTATACAAGCTTCTCAGCCCAGTTCCACTCACACCTGAGCAAAGCTTGAGCAGCACACTGAGGTCCAATGAAGCCACAGGATACTCTGCACAGGGAAGACCATTCGCTAAAGAATTTAATTATCAGCATATGGGAGAAATAAAAATGTAAGAGTCACTGCTCGGGCGTTTCCCTTGTGTCCTACCAAGAACCAGTCACCAAGACCCTGTAGCCATAGGCTGAAGATTTGGGGGAAAATAAAGTGACAGATTTTCAAGACACTGGAACTCTCTGAGCTTTAATGCGAGAAGACAGAAGAATGGCACATTCTGGATGACACAAAGCATACATTTCACTCCAGTGTATTGAGAAGAGTCTAGTCATACACCCCTTATGCTAGGGGATCAGGTGTGGACCTTCTCAAAGCATAGCCTATGAAGAGGACCTACGATATCACGTGCCTACTCGCCGAGGACACAGCCCTGCTGCAGAAAAGGGAAGTCAGCAGAATGACTCAGATGATAATAGCAGTTCAGAAAGGATGGGAAAGGAAATAAGCAGGCTGGATGGTGGACTATACGCTCATGAAAAGACCAGTTACACAAATAATGATCTAGCATGCAAGGAGAGGCTTGAGGTGCAGCAATGATCTCAGACTTGAACCTGGTTGTTTGATTTCAAACTCATGTTCCAGTCTGGCTATGAGACCTCCAGCAGATCTCTTCACCATCCTATGCCTCAGTTGCCTCACCTGTGAAATTAGCCTGATGAGAGTAACCTTGTCATAGGCCTGTTATGACAATTAAATGTATGAGTATTTACAAAGGCCATTGGGAGAGTAGCAGGCAGATAGTGGGGGGGGGGGCTGTGTGCCTGTTTAAAATGTATGCAGGGTAAGAGATAGGATGGAAGAGCTGGGATTCAGTCTCTGTGCCTGCTGAAGATGAGATATTTTTGTTCCTGAAGGGCTTCCTGTGATAGGAGGCGAACTTCATGCTCATTAACTTGGCTGTTCTATTCTATCTACCCTGTACTGATCAACTGTTCATTGCTCTGACAAATACCTAGAAAAGTAATGTAAAAGGACGAAAGACTTATTTTGGCTCATGGTTTTAGACACACACACACACACAGAGAGAGAGATGAGAGACAGAGAGACAGAGAGACAGAGAGCGAGAGAGAGATCCTTTAGAGGTAGACCTTTCAAGTAGGTTCTACTTCCTGACACTTCTACAGTTCCCCAACAATCCAGCAATGCCACCCACTAATGAACCCTTCCCAGCACTGACCCTTTGATGAATCAGAGCCCTTAGGATTTAATCAGTTCCCTAAAACCCCTCAACTGGCAACCAAGCCCTTAGTAAGTCTTGTGGGGACACTTCAAAGTAAACATGCAATGTGGATACTGTAACTGCGTCTGTCTTTCTGTCTCCTGGGCACAGTCCAGAAGCCTGTATCCTGAGGCATCTCAGTGGCAGTCATGGGTGCCTGTGGTATCTGTTTCCTGAAGTCTGGCTTCGAGGAGGGACCATGCCATTCAATTTGTTTCACAGCACCTACCACAGTATTCTCTCCTGCCTAGCCTGTCATTTTGTAATCTTTAAGGAGGACTGTAAACTGTTAATTCTAATTCAGGTCTACTGGTTAAGCAAGAAGGAAATTGTCAGCAGAGGGAAATGAGAGAGAGTCAGAGAGAGAGAGAGACAGAGAGAGAGTGAGCTCTGTTGTACATGCTTGAAAATGAATATAAGGGTGAGCATTGTGAGGAATCTGTTTGTGTCTAGTCTAGTTTTTCGGGGATATGAATTATTATGAAATGAAAAAGGGGCAGGAAGATTCTAAATGCCAGAGGCAGTGCACAGCTACAGCAGAACACTGCTTTCCAAGAACAGAAGGGCAGCCACACACATGAACTCACAGAAGTTGTGACACCTTAAAACCTGTGCAAGATCAAGCCAGACAAAATCCCAGTGTAGAGGCGAGAGATATCCAGGAAGTCTCATTTATATCTGAGGAGCTATTAGCAATCATTGGCTGCTGAATGAGGGGGAGTATGTTTCTTCAGGGATATAGCCACTGAGCGGGTCATGTGATCCCCAAAAGCCATGATCTCCACAAAAGGCACACAATGGCAGTGGGTTTAAAAATAATTCTTAAAAGAATACATGAAATCAGCAGGAGATGGTAATGGAAAGGATGGGAAGGAATTGGAGGGAAGGAAAAAATGTGTTTTGTTTGAAAAAAAAAACAAATTATAGGGGGGAGAAGGTGGGAGGCTAGGACTGGGAGGGGTAGAAAGAGAGCGCTGTGATGGAGATGTAACTTGAAGTAATAAATAAAAATTTAAAAACCCATTACATTCATGTATGAAATTCTCAAACGATGAAAGAAAGCAAAAGCGAACTCTCAATAACATCTTGAGCAAGTTTATCTCATGCTAAGCTGCATGTTGTTGTCTGTGAGCTGACTGTGCTCTGCTCTCTATGTCCTCCCCATGCAGGACTCACAGCATACAGGACACAGGACATGTTTTTCCCATAGCAGAGAATAAAGTGAGAAGCAGCCACGTACATACGCACAAGCTCTTAAGGTTCTTAGTTAGCACCCATGCAAGGCTTTTCACCATTGGCCGAAGCAAGTCCCAAGCCCAAGCTGATCCCTATGGTGTGGGGCAGTAGCCTCCTTCTTCAAGGAGTCAGCATTCATCAAATGGGAAATAGTGGAGTGTCCCCTTTGTACAAGAGAAGTACCTAATTAAGAAGAAATACAGAAGATAACTAAACCTAGTTAACTTGCTCTGTGATGATGAAATCTTGACTACAAAGTTCCTGATGGTCAGGTTGGCCTGGCTGACTGTAGTCCATCCTCCAGTAATGCTGTTACTAAAATTTTAGCAGAAATGATCCAGACCGAGGACTTGTAATATTTTCATACTGTGACCAAGCCACACCCATAATCATGTCTTCTTTATAGAATTATATGATATATATATGTATTATATTGTTACATATTGTGAATAGGTATAGTCTATATTTGTCATAAAATAACATTTTATCTTGTATGTGACATTCAAGCTGATATTTCTATCCTTTTATATCTTAGCCTACTGTTATCTGCCCTGTCCTATCCTATTCACCCCTAATCTGTTTCATGCTGATCTGTTCATTTATTTGTAAATGCTACTTGCAAATTTAAAATGATTTTGATACTCGCTATTGGATTGTGTTGTCTGACACTATTCCTTGGGAGATGTCAACAAACAGAGTCACCCCAGACAGGGGGGCAAAGACAGATTAAAATACAGATACCACTAAAATTCAACTTGGTGTGCCAATGAGTTTTGTTGGGGTTACTTAAAGGAGTGTGGGTGAGGGGTAGAATTACATGAGCAGAAATGACTCAAAGAGAGCTATATCACCAAAGGCCAATCCCAGCATAGCTAACAGTTCACAGAAACTGGAAATCTGGGGAGCCTAGTGCAACCTGTAGGAAGCTCAGCAGGGTGTAGACCATCTCTTTCAATCAGCTGTTACAGCAGCTCACTTTGTCTTAGAATGTGTCTCAGCAGCCTTTGTACCTCATCTGCACAGGAGAGGGAGGAGAGTAGTGAGTCTTGTCAGTTTCAGGGGCTTCTTGAGGCCCTCACGTTGTTTCTTTCCTGAGTTTGGGGATCTTCTTTATAGAAAGGCTTTCACCTCCCCCTTAGAACATCCCGTTGCTTCACATTCCTTTTAAAGCCCTGTGTCTTAAGGAGCTTCTATCTGAGATGTATGATTCTAATCCAGGAGGAAACTTGCTACAGAGCAGGTTGCAATCCACATTATCAAAATCTCTGAGGGAGTGAATACAAACTGAATATACACTACACACATGCATGAGAACATCTCAGTGAAACCTGTCATTCTGTTCAATGGTTAATGCCAATCAGAATCAGAAAATTAACTAATAATTAAACTTTATCATAGAAGTGTGTATAGAGAATGCAGTGAAGATAATCACTGAAATGGGCATGGATGCCAAAATATCGCTAGATTCTTGTAATATGAATCAAGTGGCAGGTGATTAAGACATCAATTTCAGGCTATCATTATTGTATACTCTGTTGTAAGGTATAATTATGTGTGTCAGGCATAGAGGATGTTGTTGCAGATAAACTGCAGTCCCTGTCCCTGAGCCCAGTTCTCCACAGGGGAGGCAAAATCTTAACAGACAAGGACATCATAGAGAGAAGCCCCAGGCCACAGATGCTCAGATGAAACACCTCTGGTTCTTCCAGAATGGAATATGGGAGAGACAAAATGTATCAAGAAGGCCAGGAGAGAAGGGATGTGGAAGTTTATCAACTGAGATTAGGATGTCTACAACTGCATCCCAGGGTCAAGGTGGAAGGAGCTTTAGGGTGGTGGCTTAAATCACTACCTCTGTGGCTTTGTCTCAGATATAGCTGTCTTGTTTGGGTTTGGGGGTTTAACTATTCATTGAAATTGAGGAAGTGACATGGTGGATACTGATCAGCCATATGTCAGCTCAGCCCTATGAAGAAGTCATGATGTCATCTGGGTGATAAATTCTCCCACCAGTCTTTTCCAGCAGTGAACAAAGAGCAGCAGGCTTCTTTCTTCCTTTTCTTAACCTTACTCCTCCTTTAAGGGCATCACTTTCCCTATTTTTGTCTCCAGCTGCCTAGATGGAATTTCACCTTCTTTTATGCTGTTTTCTAAGGCTTGTATCCAATGTGGAATTTGTAGGTTATTAAGTTTTAGAAATTGCCCTCCATTATGAAAAAACACCAATCACCTCCTTCTGTAGGAATGTAGGGACACAAAGATGGGAGATTTTTCAGAGCACTGTGGGGCGGGGTGATGTATGGAGTAAAGAAGATCGTCTGTGATTGCATCTGTAATGAACCCTCATAATTTTAGATTTGGGATGCATGTGCTTCCCAAAGCACAGGCAGTAAGTAGATTGTGTAGTTGTAATTCTAGTTGCTCAGACTTTCTCCTTGATATCAATTACTTTGAATGCTTAAATGTCCAATTTCCTGGGATTTTTATTGTTCAATTTTCTTATTAAGTGACCCTCTCTCCCTGCAAGTTAAAGTTGCTAAAACAATTGAGGTAGGAGCTCTGGCAGCCTGAATGAGCACTTCCAGAGAGCTCAGGCTCGAAGAGGGAGTCACTCCTGCCTCCGAATGTCTGGAATATTAAATGACAAATGCTTCCAAAGATTAGAGTCTCAGATCTTTCCCCCAGCGCTCACACAGAATTGGAAAAGGAAGGAAAAGAATTAAAGACAGGTTTAATTAACTTGCCAAGAAGGAAAAAAAATAAAACCACAGAATGTCTGCATGTGAGATTAAGAACTAATCTAATGATCAAAGAGATGGAGGCCAGGGAGTTAGAACCCATATTTCATATCCAGTCTCCTCATATCACTGAATCTCCTAAGAACCAAATCATCAAATTATCACACCTTTGAGTTTTCTGCAGCAGAGTGAAATTTTGCAGATGGAATTCGATGAAGAGTCCAGGCAGTGAGGTCTAGTCTGAAGTCCTACATCTTCTGGCCTTTGGGTCTCTCCCAAAAGCACTACACCCATGGTGGGGATCCAAGGCTAAGGTTAGAGCTCAAAAAAGTGGGAAATGGAGGAAGCAAGGGTGAGAAGAACACACATGGTGCCTTCAGGGTAGTACGTGTGGTACTGAAGAAGTGTCTGGGGGTTCTGAGCCATTTCTGACAGGACCGGTATGGGGGAAATGACAGTCATCACTCGCTGGCATTCATGTACAGTCCCATTTCATGGATACACACAGCAACTACATCACTCCATCTGCCTAGAACATAGTGGGGAAGTACATCTACTTTACTGAGAACAAGGTAGCCATGCGTCACCATCACTCAAGTTGTTTAAGGCGCAGAGGGTCTTGTCCACAGTCTGCCTTCCATTCTCTAGTCTACCAGAACCTGCGTCATAGCTAAGACCTGGAGAGAAGGTGGAGTTGTGTAATGACAGGGCCAAGACCTAAAAGAGTATATGTAACAGACCTGCCATCCCCATCATGCTGTATGTGTAATGAACCCACCCTCCCCGTGACAGTGTGTGTAGACACTTACTCTCCACATCACACTTTATGTGTAGACAGACCCGCCCTCCCCATCACACTATACTTCAAATGTGTAAGGAACAGTTTTGATGTCTGAAGTTTGTGGCCTATTCTCAGTCTGAATTAACTGGTACACTATCTTTAAGTGGCTTAACCTCTTTGAGTCTCATTTGTAACAAGAAATGGCTTGACTTCATGGATTGCTGAAAATGAAGTGCACTTTGGAGGCTTGGCACATAGTAACCACTCCATAAATGCTGGCTGGAAGATACATAGCAGTAGGCTGCTCCTTTAAATATTTACCCTTTGTTTATCTTTATGGTGCTAGGAATTGACTATGTGTGTGCTCGTCAACCACTCTACCCCTGAGCCATACTCCTATTTTACTGTGTAGACACTGTTGTTGTCGTCTTCACATTAGTAGCAGTGGTAGTCATGGTTACAGTTTCACTTATAGAGTATCT
Organism: Lophiomys imhausi; assembly: GCA_907164525.1. NCBI lineage: Eukaryota > Metazoa > Chordata > Mammalia > Rodentia > Muridae > Lophiomys > Lophiomys imhausi. The sequence goes on from CAJQZJ010033049.1 coordinate 4,360,664, forward strand.
GATGTTTATTGAACACATACTATGTCCCAGACTCACTGGGAGAGAACGGGTCATGATGCCGATTAAATAAGTTCTCCCGCATACCTAGGCATCATGAGCCTTTATTTTGACCACATCATCTTAATGTTTGCACTTCATTGTTCAGACTCAAACCTCAGCATTCCCTCTGCCCTAGAAACTAGAACCCTTAACTACAGCTGGTCACCAAACAAACTAGTATCTTTTGATACCTTTTGAACTATAAAAATTAGTATACCCAGTGAAGAAAATACTTGGTATTTTGGTCTTCCCCAAACACATAGTTATTGTTCTGGAGCAGCCAGCAGCCAGCCCACAAGCACCTTGCTGACTACACTCCCTAACAATGTCTTTCTCGTGGGTCTGCCTGCATGGAGATTCTAACTCTTCAAGGGAGCAGCTTGTCCAAGCTGGCTGGTTATAGTTCTCAGTAATCTCTGAGAGGAGTCATTGAGAGATAAGCAATGTCACCCATGATGGGACAAGAAGTGACACCTCAGGACTTCCACAGAAACATTGCCCAACAGATATTCCCACCATCCTGGGGTTATTCAGTTGCCTTGGGATTGCTTGGTCATATGGTAAGAATCTGCCCAAGGTCAGGCCATTGTTGAAGAAACTGAGTGGAGGGATGAAAATTGAATGGCTACTATTAAACTTGTCCTTCTTTGTATGTCTGCCTCTATCTCCCTCTCCATCCCTTCTCAGTCTCAGTCCCCATCCTGCTCACTGTCTTCTTCTCCTCCCCACTCCTTTCTTTCACAGACCTGGTGATGGAACCCAAGGTCTCGCTCACATTAGGCAAGTATTCTACCATGGGGCTATAGCGCTATCCCTAAACTTCTATTAATTCAGGCGTCATTCCTCACAGTGGTTCACCTAGATATTCAAGTCCTTGGGGCCAATGTAATCCTCAGCAGTGTCTGGCATTAGGTCTGCAGACCATGAACGGTCTGAAGAGTCACTCACACACATAAAAAGAAATACCACCTCTCCTTTAGTGGCTGAGTGGTCTTCCTCGCACAGTACTACCCCGGTGTGGCCCACCTCTCAGGAACAAGTGTAAATGCCCAGGCTTGCATATGTTACTGAAGGGCATCATGAGGCTGTCCCTGGGTCCCATGAAGCATTTCTGACTCATGCCCCTCTCTCCCCTTCTGCTGCCAGGCACTGTGCTCACATGCCACCACATCTTTCTGGTGAGACTTCATGGATGAAAATCCTCCCATTGTGTGTAGATCATCTTTGAAAATCTTCTTCTCTGCAAACTGGTGGGCTGCAGCCTCTGGGGAAATGTGAGAGACCCACATCTCCTTCTTGGCATTCCTATTCCCTGAACCTGATTAGAAAAATTATATTCTCCCCCAGACAGAAGTCACTTTGGCTTAGTTATTTTTCATTAAAAATCAAATTAACTTAATAAAATGTAGGATTGTAAATTAATGAGCTTCTTGTGGGATCTACACAATATATGCCCCTCGGGTAACTATGGAATATCTTCCATTAACAATATTGAGCCTTCCCAGGGTGGCTTAGTTGGGTGGAATATTCTTGACAATTTAACTCAGTTAATAACAACTCCAATCACTCAAATATAGATTCATAAGCACTTCTTGGCCATCCACTATATACCAGATCCTGTTCTGGGCTTGCGTTAGATTTTGGAATCAGCCATGGAACTGAAAGTGTGCATATATCCCAAATTCCTATCTTGGAGAACTTTTTCCTGATGTTGTTTAGAGGGAAACCCTTGGGAAGTGATCGGGTTTAGTCCAAGGTGGGAGGTGGGTGCATAGTGATGTTTAATTGACCTTATATCAGTGAGAAGAGGTTAGAGTTTGTCCTCACTGCCTAGAGGCTGGCCATGCAGACACCCTCATTTTAGACTTCCAGCCATCTCATATACATCATGATTAAACTTGCAAAAGTTAATTTTTCTTAATTGGCAATTTCTTTCATATTATCATTTATGCAAATATGAGATTCCATTAAGACACCATAACTATGAAGAATACATTTTGCTCATATTTACCTGCCTCCCACTGGCCACTGGTCCTTTCCCTCTTTTCAAATAGCTCTTCTTTGTCCCTCTTTCTTGTCTTAAAAAATCTAGAGTCCACACATGGAGAAAGCATGCCTTCTGTCATTCTGAATTTGTTTTGTTTTACTTAACATTATCTCCAGTTCTATCTGTTACAAACTAGATAATTTCATTCTCCTTTATGGGTAAGTAGTACAGTGTATATAGAACACTTATTCAGCCACTGATGGTGGACTGTCTGATTGCATAGCTTGGAACTGTAAATTTGAATGTGGCATTTCTGCTATAAAGCATCTGTCATTTATGGTAATCAGTCTAAGGCATTCTGTTATAACCGTCCAAGTACACAGTTCCCATGCTAAAAGTACACAACATGACAGCAGTCAATGCAACTATAGGCTGTATAGGCCCAGCATTCATGCTCACTCTCCTTGTGGAGAACAGAATCTGCTAAGAACCACATTTACCCTGACTCACATCAGGAGTGTGTTATACTCCACAGATGAAAAAAAAGAGGAAGATTTAAAAGTAATGATAAAACTATATAACCACATCACATCTTCCACTTCCAGATTTCAATTTCCCATTACATGAAACACTTCCGAGGGACATAGCAGAGCTGTCAACCCTGCCCAGAAACTAAGATGTGACACATTCAATTTACCCAGTGCTAACTAGGTAACGAGTAGTTGTTTTCACATGACTGGGCACACTAAGCGTATCCACTGAGAATTAGTATTAGGATGGAGCTTAGACACACCACCAAAATCTACCCAGTTGGTAAGTAGAGAATCAGGCACTTTACTGAAAATGTGCTCCAGCACCTAAAAGCTTAACCACCATGCAACTGTGCCTCATGACTAGATATCAACAAGGTCATAGGAAAGCTACAAGTGCAGAGGATTTATGTTGGTAGGTATCTGTGGTGAATAATCCTATGGTGTTAGAGTAATGCTTACTTGTTTCTTCAGTGATGTGTCATCATGTGGACATCATGTCCAGGCTGGTATTTGGACCATTCACTATGATGGATATTCAACACTGAGTGGAACTGCCCTCAGAGTTCTACAGGGAAGTCTCTACCCTGGATGAGACTGTCCCTCATAGACTCATGTATTTGAGCATTTGGTCTCCAGTTGGTGGTGCTGTCTGGGGAAGCTTAGGTGGTTTGGCCTTATTGGAGGGAGCATGTCACTGGAGGCAGGCTTTGGGGATCTGAAGCCTCGGGCCACTTCCAGGTCACTTTCTCTGCTTTGCACTTGCTGTTTAAGATATGAGCTCTCAGCTTGCTGATCTAAATGTGTGCCTGCTGCCTGCTGCCCCACCCATCACGGACTCTACCCCTCTGCATCTGTAAACCCAAATAAACTTCTTTCATAAGTTGCCTTGCTCATGGTGTTGTGTTACAGCAACAGAAAAGCAACAAATATAGCACCCATAATCTGGAACTAAGAGCTAAAGGAACTAATTGTGACCACAGTGGCAGGGAGTGGGGTTGCTTACTTCTCACACTTAGAACAAGCCCATTTTATTAGAAAAGCACATCCAATGTTATTTCTCTTCAAATTAAGTTCCCTACCTCTTGGAAATGGTTATGTCACATTCACTCCTGTGTCCTCATCACCCAGGAAATTGTCCTACACACACTAGGAGCTCAGTACTCTGTGACTACCCACTTGAGCATGAGCATGACCTCGGATGTTAAGCCAGTCAGCCTGGTTAGTAATAGGCAAAAGCTGCTCCCTAAACACTCGTCAAGTGAATCAAAGGGGAGTATGCTGAGAGCAAGCTCCATGTGCATTAAAGAGGGAGTATCCTAAGAACATACATACTCCATGTTGTTCATTGTGCTACTATAATAGCACACTCTAGCTGGAAGATGTAAATATTCTAATTGAATATTAATCCTATCATTTAGAATGGTCAGCTCCTCCATCTGAACCACTGATACAGTTTGAATCTGAAATGTCCTCCAGGGTCCCATGTTTTAAGTACATGGACCTGCACTGGTGGCACAACCTTGGGAGGTGGAACCTGGCTGAGGAAGAACAGCACTGGGAACAGGTCTGGGGGGGGCATCTGTAGTCCTCCCTCATGTGTCTATACTTCCCGATCTATCAGTAAAGGAAATAGCTGCCTCTGCCACACACTTCCACAGTTACGATGCTCTGCTGAAGCACACTGAGCCAGGCAACCTTGGGCTGACATCTCTGAAACCATGAATGAAGTACATCTTTCCTCCTCTAAGCTGTTTCTATCCAATACTTATAGGTACAGTGTTTTAATAGCAGCTAACGCAAATATGGTTTAAGAAACAAATGCACTTATTTGTGTGTGCATGCTGTGCAAACACTCATATGACCATCCATTTAATGCCAGTGTGTATGCCTGTGTGTGTGCTTGTGTGCTATGTAAACATGCATATGATCATTTAATGCCAGTGGGCCAAACGAATGTTGTTGCTGCTGGAACCCATTCAGTCCCAAGAAACCATGGGCTGCTCACATTCATGCAGAAAAGTTCAGAACTGAGTAACTTAGAGTTTCCATATTGACTGAATGGTCTTGAAGAAGCCAGCTATATAGGAGTGATTTCCCCTGAGGAGGCCCAATGAAGCTGAATCAGGGAGCTGCATCTCAGACCTTTTCTAGAATGTGTTTGCTTTCGCCCAGGTTTCCAGCAACTCATCCTTCCCTGTACCTCCTCACTTCTCTATGAACTTGGTGCTCTTGATGGTTGGACTTGATTGCCAATTTAATGGATCAGGCATCAGTAAGAGACACGCTTCTGGGTAGGTCTGTGAGGGCATCTCCAGGAAGCAGCAATTGAGGGGGATATCCTCCCCTGGGGGTATCCTCCACCCCCCAGAGTAGACAGTCCCTCTGGTGGCAGCCCAGATATCAGAGGGTCTGTGGAAAAGCAGTGTTACCTGCCTTCACTTCCTGCAGGTGAGTGTGTCTTGCCTGTCATTGTGCCTGCCGTCCCTTGCTGATATCAAAAGGCTTCTGTGCCTTCCAAAGTGAACTGAAGACCAGGAGCTTTCTAGGAATCCTCCAGGCCTGTGACACCAGATTGTGGCTGCTGAGACATCCACCTGTTGCCAGACTCTCAGTCTTTTCCACATGCAGATGGTCATTGCTGGACTACCCAACCCATATGCTGTAAGCCAGAGATGTGTGCCTTCTTCAGCATAAACTTTCATTCTCTTGATCTGTTCCTCTAGAGAATGTGACTCACACACTGCTCTTTGAAGAGTCCATGTCCAAACCCAGATTGTAGAGATCTACTGGCTACCTTCTTGTCTCTCATGTATTCATGAAACACAATGTTAAACTTCTGGCTTTCTTTTTCTTCTGTCTCTTCATACACAGGGCTGTTTTGAGAATCTGTAGAAGTTACTATTTCCTGACATAAGTATTAGCATAAGAGAATGAATTTTGCCATTTTAATCAAATTCCAATAAACTTGCTGTATTTTTCAGAAGGATGACTTCAACAACTAACTCTTTAAACTTCATCAGTGCTTGGAACAACTTTCTGGACAGGGCACTTAGACTATCTTTGTTTTCTATTTTTGTCCTCCTAAAATTATTTTTGGATAGATGAAATTTACAGCAAGTTTTCTGCTCTTGTTCTAATTAGATACAACAGCTCTGGGGAGAATATCATACCTAAGCCATCATGAGCAAATCACAGCCATCACAGGCCTGTTTCCACCCAAGCCATGGTCAGTGTAGCACTGTGTCCACCTGCACCACAGCTGTTACAGCCCTGTGTCCACCAAGCTATGGCAAGTGCAGCCCCATGTTCACCCAAGCCAAAGTCAGCATAGAACTTTGTCCACACAAGCCATGACCAGCCCAACCCATGACCAGTCCAATCCTGTGTCTACCTGATTCATGGCCCGAGAAGCCCTCTGGCTATCTGAGCCATGGCCAGTACAGGCCTATATCTACAAGCTATAGAATCAGCATAATTCCCCCAGAATCTCCTCGTGAAGGTAGTTCTTCATCCTCTGCTATTGGTCCTAGTCTTCCTGAATCTCTTTATTCTTTGTTTTCTGGTTGTTTTTGTTTCTTCTTTGGTTTCATACAAGTCAACCCCCCTTTAAGGAAATAATGACAATTAAAAATAATTTCATTAGATCATCTCTCTGAATTGTTACTAAATGCTACCTGTACTTCTTGCATTTAAGAAATAAAACATCTCAGCGTCAAAAAATAAGTTTCATTAAAATTTTGAATTTGTCTCTTTTCATATAAGAGAACTGAATAATGCCATGTACATTCACTGCTGCCTCTGTTTCTCTGAGACGCTCTGTTCTATGCCAGTTTGTGTCCCAAACCCTTGCCATTGGTTACCAACAATGTCTTCAAAGATACATATTTTACTCCTTAGCTGCCACAGACAACAAAGCACTGTTGTGCACTGTCCTTCCAAAATATCTGGCAAACATCCCAGGCCACATTGGTTCATACATGAGCAGCTACAGCCAAGTGGAAAGAAACTTCTTGTAAATGGGTCTGCTCTTAGGATTGGAGAACAGAATAAAGACTTACACAGAACATTATATTAACATATATTATTTTCCAATAAGGAGAGTCAACCCATCAACAGAATCAGAGGACAGATACTTGACAATGAACTCTTTTGTCCCCAAGCTCATGATACCTTCTCTTTGGAGCTGTATAATTTCCCTTCAGAACTGTACATATGATTTCACCCAATGCCTGTACTTGGCTCTTGATTTATCTTGCTCCTTGGAGTTCAAGTTTACCTCTTCAATGGATACGGTGTGGTCTTTGTTCTCAATTCCAACAGATAATTGATTTTATCACCAAATTCCCCTGAGACTCTGAAACAAGACCAAGAAAGGCCACATCTATAGCAGGCTGGTTGCTAAAACAGCTACCTCCATGTCCCTATTCAAAGGGTAGTTTCTTTCTGTGCCTTGCCCACAGGCTCAAGTAACTGAGCCATTGCTTAATTCAAAGCCTGAAATCCATTAAAAGTAAAGCAAGGAACAGAAATGAATCCCCTCATTAAATCTGTGTTCAGTAGGGTGTGTGCATAATTCATCCAACACTATCAAATATAAATGTCCTAGTGTTGGGGGCATAGAGCCAATGCCAAGGAAGCCTGAATTCCTTAGAAGGAGATATTAAGAAGAAACATGCTTTGCAGGAAACTTCCAGGTACAGTAATGAGATGTGACACTGGAAGACTTCCCACAAGGATCCTGGATGAGTACACGCTCAGCCACAGGGCCTCCCTGCCAGCCTCTCTGTGGGCACCTACATGTTTATAAACTCAACTCCAGCTTCATTTTCAGCTGGCATAGGGCTGCCTCAGTTTCTAAGGTCTGTCTAATGAAGGTTCCCTGGGCTTTGGATTGGCTGGGTAAATTGAATGCAGAAAGTGTGTGTTACTGTGGTCAAGCTCTGATCACCTACTAGAAACACCAGCGCCAACCTGCATCTCCCACTCCATCAGCTCCAGAGCTAGAACCCAACATGTGGGAGGGGCTTCAAGGTATGACTGTGCCCCATCCCATGATGTAGAGATTAGAGTCTGATGATCTTCGGAACATTTTATATCAAGTGAAAGCCCTACGAGCTAACACATCAAATTTATAAACATTTCTGTTCTGGACTTTGCTCTGAACAACAGCATCTGATTCCTGCTGTTTTCTTCCCAGAGATGTTGCATTCCATTCCCATGACTACCTTCCCTTCACCCTCTTTTGCCTCTTTCTCCTTATAATACCACTGTAGCATGGATATTAAACTTCACAGAAGGCTATGTATTAAAGGCTTAGTCCCAGCTGATGATATTTTGGAGACATGGAAGAACCTTTAGGAGGTAGAGCCTATTGGGAGAAAGTTAAGTCAGTGAGCTATGTCCTAGAAGGAGATACTGGAGTTCCCTGCTTTTTTCTTCCTTTGCCCTCAGGCTGCCATGCTGTGAGTAGCCTCTTTCACCACAGGTCATACAATGTTCTGCCTCATCCCAGGTCCCAAAGTATGAAACCTCTAAAACTATGAGCCCAGCTAAGTCTTTCTTCCTTTTGAATTATTTGTCTCAAGTATTTTGTCACAATGGAAAGTTACCCAACACAATCACTAACAGCATCATACTGTTCACTTAACTTGTAAAGGAACTGAGCACTATTTAAAATAGATACATAACATCACTTAATCCTCAATAATACTAATTCTTCCATCTAGCCTCTTACCTAGCTCTTCAGCAAGATGTCACCCCACCATCTAAATGTCACCTCCTCAGAGATCTGTTCCCTAATGGACCCAATCTTAATGAGGTAAGAAGCAGCCAAGTCACAACCATCCTGCTATCTTGTTCTTTTGTTTGTTTTCTCTGTACTCAGTACTGGACAGGAACTCCTCTGTCTTACATAACAGAAGGTAAACTCCTGGACCTGCAAGGATGGAGGCTCCTCTGCCTTGTCCTGTGCTAGATTCTCGCAATATAGAAGAGAGTTTTTGAGTTAAGCCTGTGATACAGATTGTGGTGGAAATGATCAACCCTACAAAGAAGATAATATTGTAATCCCCATGGTCCTAAAAAGGAAACTGAGGTACATGCAGTGTGTTTTATTGAATCCCCCAAGTTCACAGAAGGAAAACATGTACACTGAGCTAAGAAGCAGTGCTCTGTTCATGGGACATCTGCTTCAACTGTGGAGCCCTAAGAAACAATGCCACCACTTTACCTTGGTTAAGAAGCAAGTTAACCAAAACCCACCAAACCAAACCAGTGATCTGGGCCACAGTTTAAAAGGTCAGTTCTTAGACCAATTTTACCCTTTCCCTTTCAGATTTGTATACCAGCTATTAATATGCAGGTATCAATGTTAAACACATTAGAATAACCATGTGTCTGAGCCACTGGTCAGGCTCACCCTCCTGCTTGGATGTACAGTGGCAAAGACACCCTGATCTGGGATATAACCCAGAGACAGTCTTCCAGTTTATAGTAATGGCAAAGGATTTAATTGCACTTGGAAGCAGAGATACTGTCTTTGGGATATTACTGTCTCTTCTTGTCCTGAGTTCTGATCTGGTTTTACAAATACAAGGTGAATTGAATCAAATTGAGCTTTCTACAGGATTTTTCCCAAGAAAATATTCACTTTATTGCATTGAGGAGTTTAGGCTCCAAGATTCATGGTGCCCAGACTGTTAGGAATCACATCAAGGCAACAAACAGTGAGCATCCATCTCAGCATCTAACGGTGGGGTGTAATTAGTCAATTCCATTGCAAGCTACAGGGAACACAGATAAGTCAAACTCTAATTTACAGCCTTGTCCTGTGAGCAGATCCAGTCTTCCTTCACACAGCAGGCCTGACAAGAATCCCAAGGGGCCACAATGATCTGGGAGACTGGTCTTCTAGAACTTGAAGAGGAGATATTTAGAGATGCCTTTCCTTGTCGTAAATGGATTTTTAGAATATACAGCTTCCTACAGTGCTAGAGGGACCCATCTGTCACCAAAGCCTTTGTAGGATTCCAGGTCTTCCTGATTACTGGATGGGTACCAGCTTCCTAAGAAGCCAGGAAGATTGCCAACTCCCATGGAGGTCAGAAATGCAGAGTTTAGAGGCCTGCTTTCCTCTGGGATCCCTATAGTTACCCTCCCTAAGGAAGGTGTGGTATTATTTGGAGTGAACCACCCACTATTCTGGGGCTGCTGAGTTTTAATACACATACTACATACAAATACATGGCAAGGGTCTTGTACCCCTCTGTACCCCAGATTTCTCAACTGTAAAACCTGAATGATGTTTCTACTGTATTAGAAAGAATAAAACAAATGCCTTTCTCTCCACGGTGTGCCCACTGCATCTAAAACAGAGGTCTGTGCATTGGTTCATGTCATTGTTGTTATTATCTTTTCTGTAGCTAGCTTTACTGTATTTAAATAGGACATTATGCTGTCTGCCAAGGACACAGTGGACATCAATGAGATCAAATCTGTGAGTAGACTTGATTGTGCTGTTTTTTTTTTTAAGTCCATGCCCTTGGAAAATGAATGTTTCCATGCACCTGCCCACCTTCTCCGAGGAAGGTATTTCACATGTGGACAATGAAGAGCTAACCAATGACTACAGTGTGTGTCTGCTTCTGTATGCACTGTACATGTATTTGTCCTGCTTCTGTTCATGTCACAGTACATGTAACTAACAGCATGCGTCAACTCTGCTCCCCGTTGGTTCTTATAAGATTGTATCAGGTTTTACTATATTGTGCTAATCAAAGCCACAACTCTTAAGACATTTTTTGTACATTATTGTTTGCTAACACTTTATTTTAGTGAACCTCAAAATCTGCTTTAATAAAAGAAAGTCCATGCCTTGATTTTGTTAGAACATTCTCAAGTAGGCTGTTTATTTACCCTTCACTTCATCCACCCCATCAAAATTGTTCCTTGTTTCCATAAGTGTTTGTGTGACATTTTTCCTGCCCAATCGCATTGTGTCCCGGTAGTGCCCAACGTCCTCTTTTGCTTTCCGCTGAAACCTGTCTTCTCAGATCTGTCTCATCACTGTTCCCTTCCTGAACCACATTAGAGGTCCCTGACCCCACAAGCCAGTTATCACCTGTCCAAATGTCTGAGCATCTACTCTTTCCATGCCCAAATTTGTACAGATGTTCTGTACTTAATACCACTAGATTCACCAATGGGATAGTGGAAGTGTCAATCAAATTTGAATGAGTATAAGATTTCCAATTCCTAAAGAAAAAGTATTTGCTTATCTGCTTGCAATTCAAAGGTAATTGAGCGTCCCACTCTGACTAGTAGTTCTGACTACTGGTGACTTGGATCATGACTCTTAGGCCTTCAAGCTAAAAGTTTCAGGCAACTTTCCAAAACCTGAATTTCTTGAATCTACCATCACCATAAACATCAGGCTGTTTATCTACCCCTTCACAGCAAAACAGGAGGTATGCAATTTCTGCAACCCAACAAACAGCACTGTGTGTCATCCCCACAATTCAGCTACTCCCAGGGCTCACTTCCAGTGGTGCTTTCTTCAAGACTAAACTGGGATGTGCCTTAACATCAGTATCCTACACATACCCCGTAACAACCTGCCTTAAACCTTGGCTACACGGGCAACACCAACTGCCACAGATCAGAAACTTCTGCCCTTGCAGACCAGGTAACAGGATGTGCAATTTCCATCTCCAAGGTGGATCTGCAGTCCATTTTGACCTCATCCCTCACTGAGGGACAGATTATTATCCAACCTTTCCACCTGCGCTATACCAATAGTTCTTTTCACATTACACTCACACCAATTTGTTAAATAAGTAAGATTGGAAAACACATAGGAAGAAATATTACATGGGGCAAGGAACAGAGACTTTTGGTATTTTGTTTTGTTTAGTTTTTCTCTCTTTTAATTTTCACAGAAATTTTGGGGACCAGAATAATACTCTCTTTTTTAGAGGAATAAACTGAGGCAGAAAGAGGTGTACAAAATAGTGTAAATTCCAAGTAAATGGCCTGGAACAAACACATTATGTAAAAGGTTGGACTTATAAAGTTTTATGGAAGCAGTAGGAGTTTTTCACCCCACTCACTGCAGCTTAGCAATGTGACAGACAACCTTACATGGGAGAGTCTTAGGATGCCTCTGTGCTGTATTTCCTATGGTTTAGGAGCAAGGAGAATGAGGCACTTGGAGCAAACTAAACTCAGGCTCTAACTAGAGCCACCTCACTGGCTGCTCCCAGGCCTGATCAACAGAGCTATACAATTGATTTAAGTTATGGAAAACCAACCAGAGATAACCACAAATTTTTTTCTTTTTTATATTTTATTTTTTTAATAATTTATTTTTTATTTCTTCAAGTTACAGCTCAATCACAACCTCCTCCCTACTCCCCCCTCCAGTCCTATCCTTCCACCCTCCTCCCCCTCAACCCCCCATCCTCTGCCCTTTCTTTTTTCTTTTTTTTTTTTTAGTTTAAGGTGTTTCTTTTTCCCCCCAACAGCTCTCCCTTTCAGTCCAACAAATGGTTCTTTCTCTTATAACTATAAATACAATACAAAACAACAGAAATAAATAGGCCACAATTATGAGATCATACTAACTTGCCTCACAATTTTAAAAATATCTTCTTAGATCCAGAACACCCTCTTGATTCCTAAACAACTCAAAATTTAACTATGAGACTCTAGCTGTCTATTCTTCAACCACCTCAGAGACCCGAGAGGGATAAATATATCTGATGATACAGGAAGTACATGGCCTACAGCTTCCAAACTAAGAAATAACATACCAGTGGCTGCCTGGACAGTTCCCATTTTCTCTCCATACATTACAGCATAAATCTTCAGCCGTTTGGCCCCATTTCTCTGACAGACATTGACTGTAGAGCAGGAATTATGAAGGACTTACCTACTCTGTCTTGGCAGAGCTAGGCTGTAGACTTACCTGCAAGTTTTGTCCTTTTTAGACAGCAGTCTGTCTACAGTTGAAGCAAGGGGTTTTTCTTACCAAGAGAAAGGCTTACCACCAATTGAACCATCTCCCACTGGAGATTCTTCGATGCTCATCTTCTACTTGGAGTAGAATAGGGGGTGCTTTCAGGAGCTGACAACCACAAATTTCATAGCCAACTTAAAGTCTTTATTCCAGCCATCTGGGGCTATACCCAGAAGTACATTCAGTATAGTTCGAAGGAGTTAGAGTAAGGGATTTTTAAAGACAAAAAACAAAAACAAATTTTGGTATCTTACTCAGTCACTGCAAGGGTGAGTTTTTCACAAACAAGCAGTTTTGACAGAAGCTAAGATAAACTGGAGGGTAAGGTTTACACAAACAAGCAGCTTAACAGAAGCTGAGATAAGTTAGCTAAGGCATCTTGACCTTGAGTTCCTAGAATAGAGTTGGGAAATTTTCCACTGGGTTTTCCATCAAGTAGATCAAATTCTAGTTAAACCTAAAATGGCCTCAACAAGAATACAAGATGGAGGAAACTCTACACTGTCTTGTCCTGACACACATTAATACAGCCACCTAGTTACACCTAGACCTGGTCACCAGAGATGTACAGTTGACTACTAGAGCCACCCAAGTAGAGCCAGACTAGTCACTGGAGATGTACAGTTGGCTAGCACAGCTAGAAGGTGTTTGAGAATTTAAGGTTCTTTACTAAGTAGCAAAAATAGAGCCCTATAGGTAAAAGACCACACTTTCCAGATCTGACCATAACATCTGCCTTTGTCAGCCCCTTAAAATAGAACTCACCTCTGGCTGTAGCAAGCTCTACCTATTACAGTGCTGAGCCTGTGGGCTGTGACTTGGAGCCTGGAGAGATGGGGGGGGGTTCTTGAAGGAACTGTGAGGCACAGGAAACAATAAGGCCAGTATTCTGGGGAAGTATAGTCCTCTTTACTGTCCTTCAGGATCAGGAGGCACAGATTGTCAGTCATCACGTATGTTTCCCCTATCTTTTCTGAGCATTGACTGTTCCTACTCCAGATTCTGAAAAAAACACTGATTTATTTTTAATATCAGGTCGTTTTGCCTTTCTAGAATGTCACACAAATTGAGCAGTCTTTTGAGTTTGCCTTCTCTGACTTAGCACAATGCATTGGAAATAAAAAAAAAATTTATTTATCATGAGTTTGTCACTTTCCATTGCTGAATAATATTTCAGAGTATATTGTAGACATGTACACAGTTTCCAGATTGTAACAAAGATCCATATAGCCAATGTAAACTTTGATGAATCCTATAAGCCCAAGTTTTCATTATTCTTAGTAAATATCTAAGACAGGGATCTAAGTTAGGTGAATATTTCACTTTAATAGAAAGTTCAAGATATGAGGAAAATAACAAGAAACTCCAAATCCTACATCTGTGCTAGAGCCATAACAGCAACAACCAAAGAAAGCAAAGCCATGGGAAACTAACTGAAAGCTCAAGGCCGCTTACTCAAAAAAGTTAATAATAAACATTGAAAAGAAAAAAAAATACAGATTTTAGAATGAGGCAACTGAGTCTTTGTGGCATCTTAGCTTATTAACTAACCCCAGTCCAGTTCATCACTGCCTGCCTAACTACAACTGGGAAAATAATGGTCAGGACTGAAGGGGACATAGGAGCTGCATTTGCAAAAAAAAAAAAACCCTGTAATTTATAGCTATGCTCATCAATGATATCCCAAAACCAGCCTAGAAGTGCCATATTTTGCTTAAATAGACTTTAGTACTAAAGCAGCTATGATAGATGTATTAGGTAGGATTCCACAGGGATGAGAATATGTATGTGTACATTTACACACATATATATATATTCACAACCATATATGTGTATATACATACATACACACATACACACACACATGATATTTGTTAGCTTGGCTTTCATGGTGGAGACTGGGGACTGGGTAACCAATAATGGGGGTCTGGAAACTGGAGATGCTGAGAACCTAAGAGGCTGCCCAGTCCACAATACCTCAACTGGCTTTAAAACCCTGTTAAAAGGTCAAAAATCTCAAGCCATTGCATCGTGGAGAAAGAACAACAGATATACTCACTGAATAACAAGTGAATATAGGCAGGCAGAGTCTCCTCTCCCCTCTAACTCCCTTGTATCTGGGCATCCACAGGAAGAAGACACCCCTTGTCAAAGCAGGGCTTAGCCTGAAGTTAATCCTATCTGGAAAAGTTCTCACAGACACACTGAAAGGGGTATCTCCTGTATGTTTATAAATCCCATCAAGTGGGCCATCACTACTAAACACTATGGAGAGGAGGGATTGTCACCAACCTTTACAAACTAATGTCTTCCATGAAATCACTGCTGGTTGAGGCTGAAGGTCTCAAGGAATTTGGAAAGCCCTAGCACATTCCTCGGAATCAGGAAGGTGGCATACATACCTGAATGAAGCACTCACTCAAGAGAAAAATGAAAATGCTCCACATTTCTATCTCCTCATGGCCGTGATGATCTACAAAGGCAGCAAGTAAAGCATTAGGTAGGGTCGCAAACATCCTGGTTGAGTTCTGGAGATGCAACTCATGACAGTGCAGAGCTCTGGGCAAATATGAAGGCTTTCTAGTTCAGGCATCAGGGGCAACATCTGCTCAACCATTAGTTGACCACTAGATCAATGGGAGGGAGTCCTCAGTGGCAGAGATAACAAAGAAGATGGACTCTACAGAGTCAGTTTGTGAAACAGAGAAAGCATTAAGTCCTAGTAACAAGAAATCCTGGGGAGGAAAGGATCAGGCTCCCCTGGCTGTCACGGTGTGGTTCAGAATTCCATCTGGAAACAATCAAGTTATGAGACAACCAAGGAGACAAGAGAGCATAACCCATGCACAGTAGCAGAAGAAATCCATAGAAACCATGCCCAAGAAAGCTGAGACATAGAATGTCCTGGATGAGAATTTGAAATACATGGTGCTGATATGTTCATGAGCAAAAACAAGCTGTGTCTCTTGTTACAATTTTACAAGTACATATTATGCATCCAGCATTGGTTCCCACCCCTCACTCTCTCCTTTTTCCCCCTCTTCCCATTAGTTCCTTTTGTTCTTTGGACAATTTTACTTCTATTTTCATGTCACATATATATGCACTATTTTATTCATCTTTACAAAAATCTAGGAATCACAAATGAGAGAAAATCAAAGCTAATTGTCTTTCTAATTTACTTAATACTATCTCAGTTCACATCCATTTTCCTGAAAACAACATGATTTAAGAAAGGGCAGTGATGTGTCAAGGAGATGATCCACTGGATAAAGGCACTTGCTGCCAGTCCTGATTTTCATATAGATCTCCCCCCCCCCCCCAGTAATCAAGTCTTTTTTGGAAGTTTGAATTTCACATATTTGAGGAAATGTTATGCTTGTCTTTCTGAGGTTTGCTTATATTTCATTTATCGTGGTGATCACCAATGGCCCCCATTTCCATGCACATGGCACCAATGGCCCCCATTTCCATGCACATGGCATAATGTACCTTTCTTAATTGTTAAATAACTCATTGAGCATGTGCCACCCTTCCTATATTCACTCACCTGTTGGTAGGTATCTAAGCTGACATTAGGTCATTCTGAATAGTGTCTCAATAAATATGGAAACTGAAGACAACAGTTGAAAATGGAAAGACAGCCTACGTTCGTGGATCAGCAGAAATAATGCTCCCATAAAACTGACAGTGATCTACAGGTTCAATATACTCCTCATCAGAATTCTGATATACCTCACAGAAATGGAAAAAATCTAAAATTTATTGCAGAGCATGAAGACTACAAAATCTAGAGCCTTTTAAGGTTCAACATGGTATCTCAAGTAAAAAAAATTCAACATCAGCACCCAGTCATGCCAGGCAAGCATTATATCAGCTAAATTAAACCTCAGCCTAATTTTTAATTTTAAACCTTCTTTGAAGATTTGCATATATTTAGCAAGATGTATTTGGGATGGGGCTCAGGGGGAAATTCTTGGGTGCTGTCAAGATATAAGAGGAGTCTGTGGCCCAGATGAGATGCTCTCTGTGGACCTGCAGAAGACTCTCACTAGATCCTTCTAGTGTCTGAGGTCTACAGGGGCATCAAGGCTTAAAGATAGAGATGGAGTGCCTGAAGAAGCCACTTCTGCCCACTCTTGGTACCAGTTGGTAGTCATCTGCCACCTGGAGACAAGCATGAAACACACACATAGACTTCCTAATATGTAAAGTAAGGCTTACAAAGCTACTAGGAGAGGGAGAAAAGACTCCCCACATCCCAGAGCCAACCTTCCTTTAAACACAAGACCAAAACTATATGCCTTTGGTGAAGAGATTAAAACCATCTAGCTACCCATAGCTAAGACAGGAAAGAAAGAAAAATCTGTCCCTCTCACACTGAATGAACACTAGAGAAAAGCTATCTGCCAAGGGCAGAGTGCAGGATGAACATTCCTAATCTAAAAACTCAAAGTCAAAAAGGCTAATCTAGCATTTTTATTTTAAAATTCTACTTGCTGGCATATATTCATTGAAAAGGGGGTCATTTGGACATTCTCCTGTATGTGTGCCCTCTGCTTTATCTTCTTCAACTTCCCATCACCTTTCAGATGTGAGATCCATCAAAGAGTAGTATTTGAGTTGGGTTGAAAATGTCTTTATCAACAAGTCTTTTTTGGATTGTTGAACACACTTCTTTACGTAATGTCTAAATCCCCACTGTAAGTGAGGTAATGATTCTCCTTAAAGCAGGACTCACAGGGAGAGAGAGCCCTGGTCTTAGAAATAAAACCATTCCCAGAGGCAGAGGAGAAGTTCAAGGCCAACAAAGCCACAAGCTCTGAGAGTAGGGTAGAGCTCCAGGAGCCACGTGTGAGATGCAGACAAGTGTGCTTCAGATCTAACCACAGTCTACTCCTCTTTGTGAGGCAGCCAATGAAACAGAGCGAGCAGTGCTGGGAGTTGGGGACAGCCTTCTTCTAGAGTTTTGCTTACCACATTATGAGGGACTGAATATAAATCAAACTCTGTGTTTCCCAGATCTTGTATTAGTAGTGTGCAAAAGATTTCCATGACTCTCATAGTGTAACATAGGTAACCCTGATAGCAACATGAGCTGCGACCTTAGGCCATGAGATGTTTGCCAGCTACAGGACCTGCTGCTCTCTACCCTGGACCTCTGACTCTCCTCCTGGGATCTCAGTCATTTTCATCCCATCTCGGGACTTGTGTGGGTGTCAAACTTCACTTCTATCTTCGATGTACTCTGGGCCTCCTCCAAGTTAATGCTCTGGGAAGAAAATTTTCACAGCTCCCAGCTGGTGTTTCAACTCTGATTAAGAGCCAAGTGACCTCAATTCACGAGCTTTGGGTTGGCCCACACCAACACTCCTGGCTCAGCACAAATAGTCGATAATGGAGGGGGCTGGGTAGAGTTGGCAGTGTTATTTGTAAGGTCAGGAGCAATAAGGCACCAGCTTTTATGGGCTTCGGAGCTCAGTCTTACAGGTTCACATACCTGAATCTGTCTTTTGAGGGTTTTAAACAAAGGTGTCTCCTCTTTACACAGTTCCATATGGCAAAGGTGCTGCACAGAGCAGTGTGGCAGAGGGAACAACACTTTAAAACACCCACACTCACCCCAGAGCTACGATGGGAACACTGGCCTGCTAAGCTCTTTCCCCTAGGAATATGCCTGAATGAACAGAGTCCAATGTGACAGCCAGATGGGTAAGAAATTCAGACAGAATTCAGAAAAAGTCAGTGAAAAGTCAGATATCTTGGCTTTGGAAAAGAAGAAGGACTTTTGGAATTCAGATAGCTGAAATAATTTCAGAAAAGGAAGACATGTATTTGAATGATTTCATGAGACAGAAATAGAAACTTGATAGTGTGGGTAAGAGTCAGATCATTTTAATGAAGACAGAATACATTTATTGCCCAAACTTGTCAACCATGTTGTAAAAAAATTAAAGTGGACTGTAGTTGAATTTTATTTTCGATATGTTATTCACCACTCAACATACACGAACATATAAACAAACAGCTCTAACTTTTCCTGCCTGGCTTTGAGAGTTTAATACCAACTCTAATGTTAGGAGAACATTTTCCAAAAACAATATACCCAGCTTGCTTCAGAACCCTTTCTTCCTTTCATTCATTCATTCATTCTTTCTTTCTTTCCTTTTTCTTTCTTTCTTTTTAAGTTTTGATTTTTCAGGAATATTTTTTCCTGAGAATTTGTCACACAGCATCATTCTTCCCACTCCTCACTTATAGAGATGCAAGTCTAGAGGGCCCTTTGATCCCTATGTACTCACTCACCACCACCACCCTTACAACCACTACTAGAACCAATCTTCAATGCCACCATCACCATGTTACTGCCACCACCACCATCCTTACTGCCACTACCAAAACCATCATCAATGCCACCATCACCACCATCCTTACTGCCACTACAATAACCATCATCAATGCCACCATCACCACCACCACTAATACCACCATCACCATGTTACTGCCACAACCATCACCACCACCATTACCATTACCACCATCACAATTAACTACCACTGCCATCACCATCACTAATGCTGCTACCACCACATTTATAATCATTATCATCATCCTTGTCATTACCATTGTCACCACTAACATTATCACCATTACCAATACAACCACCAACACAATCACCACACGATTACTGATGCCACCACCACGTTACCAGTATCACCACCATCTACAATCACCAACGCACCACTAGTGCTACTACTATCACCCACCACTAAAACCACCACCATCACCATTGTTACCACCACTACTATCTCACCAACATCAATGCCACTACTACCACCACTGTCATTATCATCACCGTTACTATTGCTACCATGATCATCACCATCATTGTTGTTAGTTACTCTCATCATCAACATTGCCCATTCATTATCTCTATCACATCATCACTACGACCATCCCACTACCATCCTACTACCATCCTTAATAACACCACCATTCTATCACAACCACTATCACAACACCATCCCTACTACCAGTACCACTACTGATCACCACCACCACATCTCTCTTACTACCACTACTACCACCAGATACACATCTAAATAATAGGTTAACCTGACTAAGCATTTGTAGTGTGCGAATGGGGAGCCTAGTTAGATATGAATTTATATCTGACTAGTGACTATTTACTATGTGGTTTGGGATTTCCTCTTCTTACATGGTCTTCTTCAACTCTGCTAGGTCAAGGCATGAAGGGAAGCTGCAAACTTCAAAACACTTTTGCTGTGTAATGGATATGCTGAGTAGTGGGGAATGGGTTGTTGTCTGACTTTGTTTATGGGCAAGAAGCACTGAGAAAAAGAAAGGAGCATGTGGGATCCTAAATTCAGTCTCCCAAAAGGTCTCAATGACTCACTTGGGAACAATCCAATGACGAGTGCAAAATGCAAAAAGACCTCTGAGTCTTTAGAAAGAACCACCTTTTGCCTTTGTCATTGTTACTTCTGTCCTGTCCCTTCAGAGAAATAGAAATACTCCACAAGCTCAACCAGGAAGAGCTACAAAGGGACCTCTGATCATGTCCTTTAAGATAAGAGGATAGGGCAGAGAACAGAACGAGCATATGACACAATAGGCCAGAGAATGCTGGCTGGAGTTTGAAGGGTCAGATAGACAGGAAGCCCAGACTGTAAATACAGAAGCCTATGCAGCAGAAACATTACATTAAAAGTATGGAGAAAAAAATGGGAACTGTCCAGGCAGCCACTGGTATGTCATTTTTCAGTTTTGGAAGCTGCAGGCCCTGCACTTCCTATATAATCAGATATATTTATCCCTCTCAGGTCTCTGAGGTGGTTGAAGAATAGATAGCTAGAGTCTCATAGTTAAATTTTGAGTTGTTTAGGAATCAAGAGGGTGTTCTGGATCTAAGAAGATATTTTTAAAAATATGAGGCAAGTTAGTATGAAAGCTGAGTTAGATATAGAACTTTAAACACATGGAGATGGTTAGATAGTAGAATGTTAAAGTCAGGTGCCAAATACATATGGACTGGACATTGGGAATGTATGCTAAGCCATATAACTCTTATAATCGTGGCCTATGGAAGAGTGGGACTGGAGGGGGGAGTAGGGAGGGGATTGTGATTGAGATGTAACTTGAAGAAACAATAAATAAATTATTAAAAAAATTCCCCACAAAAAAAAGAGAAAAAAAAAACAACTAAACCTAAGCTTTGTCACAGAAAACATGTAGTTGTTTTACATGCTTACCTTCAACACAGAATTGTGTCTGCTCCACCTCACAAGTTGCAGAAAGGGACCATGTGAAAAGAGCTCACATATGGAAAGCCCATCGGCTCATGCAAGGCAGATGCTAAGCATCTTTTGAGCATAAGATCCAGAGACTATGGTTCCTTCCGGGGATGCCAGTAAGGAAGGGAGCACTAACACAGAGCTTTGGGAGGAGGCAAGGAGCAGTGTCAGCATAATACTCCTAGTTCAAATTGTGGGTTGGAGCTGAGTAAAAAGCAGGTGGTGGCTTTGGATATCCAAGTCAGTTAAGTAAGATCCAGAAATAGAGTGCCATGACCACCAGAGATGTAGTTCTAGATAAAATTCAGTGATTTGCCTACTCTGAGCTACAGGCCAAAGTCAGACCATGGAGAGACATTATCAAGTATCTAGCAGAACTGAGCAAGGAGAAAATAGGTCTTGAAAGAGTATTTGAGGGTTCCAGTATGGATCCTGGGCTCTTTTAAGGCTTCAAGGATCAAGGCCAGAGACTGACTGCCAAGAGGTGGTGAGCATGATATCCAACCTTGACCAGGATACAGTATGGAATAGAAGCCAATGTGTGTAGCTCCACCCACAACACTTGCTAGACACACACACTCAGGCAAGTTATTTACCTCCTTGGACTCACAATCTATAAAATGGAGATGATGATAGTATGCATCCTAATACTTATGATTGTGGGAAAATTATGGCACAATAAACATTTAAGAGTATTTACACATACTGATCAGTTAGGGGAAGCTACTGAGAGTGATTGACTAACTGAAGCTTCAGGGGACTTAGAAGGTTGAAAGAGGACTTGAAGTTTTCAATTTGATCATCTTAGCTTAGCAGGGTAGGAAGGCAGGAAGATGAAGATCAGGGGCCTTAGCAAAGTACCAGAAGCATTCTAAGACAGAGAGTCCCCAGCATGAACTGTTAGGTGAGACAAACATCTGATGGGAGATGAGATATCAGGCCAACCTGCCATCAGAATCCTGAAGTGCAGCATGAGAATTCAAATGCCACTACTCTCACAGTCTCTGGTCTTCATTATCTTTCAGAAATGTCCAGAGTGAGTCTGCAGTCTTTCAGGCACCATGTTCAGCAATGTCTGTCAAGATACATGTTGTCCCTCCATCATGAAGTTTACAATGCAGTGGGAAAGGAAAGTTTCCTGGGAGGGGGGAGGCTCTCAGCCGTGAGTAAGAGCTAGTGAGAAGAAAGGGGGGGGAGTGAAGGGACCTGGAGTGTGTAAAAAGAGAGGTGCGAAGAACAGTTAGTTCAAAGGACTAGAGTGTGAGGGAACATGCTGCTCAGAAGATAATCATGGTTCTAGTACCAGAGGAAGAGATGCTGGATACTGTGCCCAAAAGAGCATATACCCCTATACTGACTGGCATGGAACCTGAGGTCATATTGGACACATGACATGCCAAGGCCAGTCATGAAGTGGTGAGACTGGCATTGAAACACAGATTCCACAAATTGTGAAGTTTTGTTCTTCCTCCTTACTGCCCAGATCTTTTCGAGTAACCACAGCTAACCTCACTAGAAAGGCAGAGGGCAGGGCTTTCCCATGGCTAGCTATATATTGCTGTCTCTGTCCAGGGGGACTGTTTTCGGGGGCACTCGGCAGCCAGGAAGAATCTCTGCTCTAAAGTCCTTGCCGAAGCTATTTGCCTCCATCTCAGAACGTACAATATTGAAAATCAATGGGGAGAAAGTGTCTGAAAGAGAACTAAATCAAATATCCCGATATGGAGGAGTTAATCATCCAAAATTAACCTTATAACATCTCGTATCAAACTGATCTATAAAGAAAATCAATGAGAGCAAATCAAACCCCAGGATCCCTGCCCCTCCCTGGATGCTGCTTCTGCTGAAAGTCATGGTTGTGCTATCATTACGTGCAAACAGTACCTCAGCAGTTGATGTGTTTAGCCACAGGCTCTCAAAGGATAGTTTTCATATACATTTCTCTCCCCCTGAATTTGCTTAAACTGCCATTCTTAGAGTCTTAAATAAGATGCACTTAGCTGAAAATTGCCCTTCACTGAGGAGACATGCTGTTCACACTGAGAGAGATAATCTAGCCTTGTATATTTTTATGCTGTGAGGAAAGCATGCCACTCACCAGATATCCAGTTATTCTTTCTGAAGCCACTCAGAGGACTTCTGGGACCAAGATGAAATCCTGAGAGACAGAAGGAACTAACACAGGGTAACTAGTAGGGATGAATCTAAGAAGATAATCTGACCAGGTTTGCTGTAAGAACTGCCTCATATATCTGCCTCACGGTTTGGCAGGTTGAGAGAAAGTGAGAGAAATATTCCAAGACAATTGCAGGAATATTTCTGAATATCCATTTACATTGATATGCAAAACAGTGAGATTATTTTTAGAAATAAAACTGTTGTTTTGGGTTGTTAATTATCTCTCCTTCTCCTGAGATAACGCTCAGTGGGAAGGAAGCTTTGTCCCTTGTATTCACTATGAGACAACAAAACACATCACTCTACAGTCTAGAATAATGTTTACCACAGGGCAAGCATTCTCTACATCTTGATGAGTTATTGAATGGAAATAGTTCAACCAAGTTCAAGTAAGAGCTCTTCACTATGTCTTACATAATAAAATGAAATAGTATTGGTGATGATATTAATATCAGCAACACTGATTAGATGTCAGTTATATAGAGTGTCATTACTGAGTTTGCATTTTCTGTTATATTTTTATCATAGAATTTTATAAAATTATTCCATTTCCCATCTAGTCAATGAGAAAGTCAGGTTATAGAAGCTCAGTTGCGGGCTCTTGCTGTGAGGCCAGTGATGAAGCAAGACACAGATGTGGACAAGAAAATGAACTCTTGATCTCTGTTTTATAAATGATTGTTGATTTGTAGCTTGTTGATTATGTTAATTTGTTGATCATGATGGTGGTGATAGTAATGATGACTATATTAATGATGGTGGTGATTGCATTGGTGATAGTGCTGGTGGTGATGACATTAATGGTGGTAGTAATGATGTTGATGATGGTCTTGGTGACAATGGTGGTGGCAGTGATGACAGTGAGGGTGATGATAGTGAAGCAGAAGCAGGGAGAAGACCTGAGCTTTCTCTTAAACTGATCCCATCAAGGCAATTAAACATTACATATGGCAGGAAAGCATCAGTACGACCTTTGACCATGGTTGAGATGCAGCTGAGATGGAGCAGAGAGAACTCAGGAGAACACTGGACGTTCCACCTGGTCACCCCAGATGCTGTAAGACTCCACTAGGAGGGCTCAGGATTCAGTAACCAGGACCTAAGGAAAGCGCATAGCAAAGCCTGGCTAGAGTCTGGAGTCCCAGCCACATCAGCTGCAGATTAAGACTCGGTGGAAATTTGGATCTAGGTGAAGAAAGCAAATCTGTCTTAGTTTAAGACTTGGCTCAATGAGCAGAATATTTTGGAAAAGTCAGAACTGAAGAAAATGCAGGTGTCCATGGCTCCCACTCTCACCTCAATCTAAAAAATACTTGTATAAATATGCTGTGTTTGCCAGGAATATGACAGGGCTGAAACCCAGCACATACTCTTCTGTAGCTCACAATCTAGGTGCTATGGTAGCCAATAAATAAATAAGTAGGCACATTAATGTTGTCTTGGGATAAGTACACTTGTGTTAATCTATTGTGTATTGTTGACAAATACCTGAAACAAAATCTTAAAAGGGGAAATATTTGTTTTGGCTCCAGGATCCAGGAGCAACAGTCTGTGATCAGTTGTCCATGCTTTGGGGCTTATGTGGGGCAGAACATCTTAGGAGGGACTATGTGGTGAAGTAAAGCCAATCACCTCATGACACAGATTAGGAAGTAGAGAAGAGTACTGAGCTCCCCGTTTCCTTTAAGGTCACATATCCAGTGACTTCAATTCATTCCCTGGGCCCCACTTCTTAATTCTACCAGCTCCACATAGTGTCACCAGCTGGGCACCAAGCCTCTAACACATGAGGCTTTGGAGGAATAGTTCCACAGCACATCAGTTATACAATAAGCTTACTATGTAGAAGAATAACTAATAGAGGGAAGGCTTTAGGTATGATCATCTGCAAATAACTTCCCAAGAGTGAGAATTAGGGCTGTAGTCTAGAATTCTTTATTATCATTCTATGCTATTGAGTCTAATTCTAGATGCTTCTGGTTGGTAATCTAAAGTCTTCAGATTCTTTTACGCCAACCCAGGGAGGTCAGGGATGACAACAACCCACAAAGGGAGAGACTCATGAAGTGGGATCATGGGGTGTCTTAGACTTCTCCACAACTCACATTGGTTCATTAATCTGACTTTTTCAGCAATCTTGCAATGTGAGTGATGTTGCCTTTCAAAAGAGAAGGATTTCAGAGGTGTGGAAAGGCCACCTGCTTTGGGTAACTTTTGAAGAGCATAATTTAGATGTGAATTTAAATCCAAATGTTTCTAATAATAATTCTTCTTCCATTAGAGCACAGAAAATAGAACTGCTCCCAGCTGAGTCAAGAGGACTCCGGCTGTTATGTAGAGGTATAGCTTCAAATAGCCTTGGAGGGCCTGTTAAGATGCACAGCAATTATAAAGTAAGTCTGATTCCAACAGGACTTTTGTAACTGTCTCAGAGATGGAGTAAAGGGCCACTCATGGCAACTGGAATGTTTGTAAGATTCTAGAAACACTGCTAAAGTCTCACATTTTAACTTTATTTCTCGCTGATGATGAACTTTAGCCAAAAAAAAAATTTTTAATTTAAAAATAAATAAAAAACTTTTTTGAGAAAGAGCCAGAAAGTGATTATGGAGATCATAGCCAGAAACCAGGATACTTTTGAAACAGACACTTTGGCATCAGACTGAGAGGAGTTCAAGCAAGGAGAAGCTAATTGACCAAGGCCACAGTCTGGGCTATGAAGAGGAAGTCGGTGGATTCAAACTACCTAAGAAGGATAAACTTAGGGGAGTTTAGGTAAAGGGATCAGTCATAAGCTCCAAAGTCTGTGGGAACTAACAGAGAGGAATGGGAAGCCAGCTAGTGCCAGGAATCCAAGAAAGATGAAGCCAGCAAGAACACAGTCAGAACTCTCAGAAACTCTTGCTGATTGAAGCAAACCCACCGGCCCTCTATTAGCTAGACATCCAATTGAGTAGCCCTAATCTCCTACTGAGCAAGTTTCTGGCTGGAGAAATAGGCTCATCAGAACTTTCTGGGGTCCAGCATCCTCATACATCAAGAACAATGGTGCTCTCTCACAGACTGCTGGGAGGCCACAGAGTTTACTTAACTTATCTGAAGTGTTCCCTGTTCCCTGTCCTCCCTTCATCTTCTTTCTCTGGGCATTACTACTAACCTGAGACTTGGGCCATGGGTATGTGTATCACCTTCAGACTGGCAGACAGAAGCACTTGGAATGCAGCCTAATCCTCTGTGTGTGGTGTGCAGAGTTATAGGTTGTATTGGCTACTCCTCTGATGGTTATTTGGGGGAAAAATGCCTGACCAAGGCCATTTAAGGGAGAGGATATTTACTGGGCTTAGAGTTTAAGGGATTAGCCTGCCACAGCAGGGAAGATACACGATAACAGATAAGGATCAGCAAGGAAGATATGACAACAGGTAAGGAAGGCATGGTAGCAGGAGCAGAAGACCATCTGGCCACATGGAGTCCACTGGCAGGAAGCAAAGTAAACAGGAAGTGGGACTCAGCTATAAAGCTTCAGTCAAGGTCTACTCCCAATGAACCACTTCCTCCAGCAAAGCTTCTTCTCCTTCTAAAAGTTCCAAAACCTTCCCAAACAGCACTACCAAGTGTTCATGTGAGTCTGAGGAGACCATGTCATATTTAAATCACAATGTCCCATGGAAATTCTTCCCTGACCTTGTTTATGCCTTTGTGAAGTCTGCACTCCAGTCCACATGATAGACATGTTTCACGTGTCCTACCACTGCATCACTCTACTGACCTTTCCACAGGTGGATCCTTCTTGTCATCCAACTCTGTCTCTGTGTCACCTCTCTTTTTTTGTATTATAATGTTTATTTGTTACATCTCCATCATAGTGCCCTCTTTCCACTCCTCCCGATTCCACCCTCCCAACTTCTCCTCCCTCTCACACCCATCCCACTCCTCCAATGTGGAGTGTCCCTACAAGCCCCTCTAAGTTCAACAGTCATATGAGAGCTAAGAGCTTCTTCTTGCACTGGGGGCCTACATGGTAGCACCCCTAGGGAAAATTGTCCAATTGTTAGGTAACAAAGTCTGGTGATATCTTAGAAAACTTGGAATAGCCCTGCCTCAAGACCTAGCCATACCACTTCTGGGTATCTACCCAAAGGATTCCTCACCAAACCACAAGGACATATCTTCATCTATGTTCATAACAGCCTTATTTGTAATTGCTAGAAACTGGAAACAACCCAGATGTCCCTCAACTGATAAATGAATAAAAAAAAACTGTGGTACATTTATACAATGGAATACTACTCAGCTATCAGAAACAACAAAATCATACAATTAGCAGCCAAATGGATGGAACTAGAGAAGCTCATCCTGAGTGAGCTAACCCAGACTCAAAAAGGTGCACTTATAATTGGATTTTAGCCATATAGTATAACTATACTACAACCAACACACCAAAAAGATCAGGAACATAGACTTTGTTACCTATCAATGCATCACCTCTCTATATGCACTCTCTTCAACTCCCCATCTCAAGTAGCCATCTCACTTTCCCAACAGAGGACCTACCGCAGTCTGGAGTTTGCTTGTAGATATTTTTTTCTGCTCTACTTCCCTTTAGTCTTTTGTTATGCACCAGGACACCAGTTCTAGAACAAGAGTTGATTCAAAGCAAGCACACAGCAGATAGCTGTGAAATGAGTAAAAAGAAGCTGTCCCGAGTATGGAGACCAGCTTGCCACTAAGCTTGTTTCAAGTTTTACGTCACCTGGGGAAGAAGTTGAATGAACATGAGAAGGATTTATTAGGGAACTGAGGCGTGGTGGAGTGTCCAACCACAGTAAGAGAATTTGTGGAAAATTTCCTTAGTAGGAGATTCCAGCTGCAGAGACAGGAAATGGAAATCAGAAATGAACTATTTAGGGTTAAAATTAAAACTGATGCTTACATAGCATTTGGGCAGTCTTCCAACTCTCTTACAGAAATCACCACCATTAACAGTTTATCTTTGTTTTTAATAGATACATGAAATTATATCATTAAAGGGTATCATGTCACATTTTCACACATATATACCATCTCCCCAAACACAAATCATTTATTTATTATGAAAACATTCCAATTATTCTCTTCCAGTTTGTTGAAGATACAACATGTAGGTATTATTTATAGTAATTCTTTTGCAAGACAGCACACAGGAGCTTCTTATTCCTGTCCAGTTGTCTAGCAGAACAGTTAGAACTATAAACTCCCATAAAAAAAATCAAGATAAACTTGCACTACCTTAATTTTAATTTTGACAATAGACTTGTATGTAACATTAGCTGTATGGCCAAGAAAAGAAACAAAAAGTATATATAAATTGTACTTCCAAACTTAGAGTGTTCTCGTAGAGCTCAACTGGAGAACAGTGTTTGTGTGAGTCAGCACATATTATTTACAGGCCAATGAATTACTGTAAAACAGCTTATTAGACAATGTTGTATGGCAAGAAATGATAAATATATTTTTGCTTGTATCTGTCCTTAATGAAGTCATGAGTAGATGAAGGATAGGAGCTGCCCCTTAAAAATAAAGCCATATTCCTCACTTAGAACATGACTGGACAGTAAATGACTGAAGAAAGAAGGAATAAAGGAAAAATGAGGGGAGAGGAAAGATGAGAAGACAAGACAACCAGAGGGAGAAAAGGAAGAAATAAAACATGATGTTCTCAAAAAAGTACTGGAGCTTTTTATTGGCACTTGTACAAAATGATTAAGCTCCATGCCAAGGAAAATATCTGATCTATGCAAAAATGTGACCAAAAAAGGTACCAAAATGGCCACCTACCAGCCTAAACACATTTTATAAAGATCATAACTGGTCTACGCTGGCTGTCTTCTTTGAGGCTAGGTACAAAAGAGATGAATATCCCCCTGGCAGTGATTGGACACCAGGATACTTGGCAACTCCAAAAGAGAATGTAGTCAGCAATAGAGAAGAAAACATCCTGGACCCAAAGCTCAGGTGTCAGAGTGGCAGCCCTGATGGTGTGACCTCAACCTACACCATCTGCTCAAGAAGGATGATGATTTGGAGCACCTGGGCATCAGTGGAAAGATGTGTATGAGGAATGAGTGAGCATGTGAGAAGTCAGCTGGCATGAACTGTCTTCCTTCAGCCTTCCCATTTGTAGAAGTAATTTTTAATTTTTCCCTTTTCTGGCACCTCAGAGAGTACCAGAAGTAGCTCAGATTTCTGATGTGAGGGATTTTTTAGCTCCCAGGGCTGCACTTTCTCCAGGCCAGCAAGATGAAAAATTACTTAAACCTTCCTTAGAGAGTCCCTAACTAATATCAAGAATCCAATACTAATCACTGCTTTGAGCACTTGCGTCGGGCACTTACATCAATTACCTCCTTCAGGCCTCACAACAATAAAGCACTTGGGAAGGGTGTAGAAAACAAAAAGGGAATTTCGCAGATGAGGAAACCGCACTCAGAGAAGTGAGGAACTTATCCGTGGTCTTATGGTTAGAAATAGGACTCAAATTCAAAAACGAGATTGACACTCATTTGGCCAGGTAATACAGACTGTCTCACCTCTGGCCTTTGGGCCTCCCTAAGGAAATGGTCTTGACACACACGCAGAATGATGTGTTTTCCTCTCTAAGATGACTACCTTCCCAGCCCCAAGAAGGTGTTCTTTGGAGAAAACTGAAGCAAGCAGAGCTGACAATGGTTTACAGTGGTTTTTCTCTTCCAAAAAATTAGCTTGCCAAACATTCTTTCCGTGCTCATGAGAACCCCATCTCTACTGAAACAGTCCCAATGCAGTGTGGCCAGTGGCCTGTTCAATGCTCAGCCTGGGCGTGGCACCAGTCACTGCCCTGGGACTGGAACAGCAGGTGTCAGTCACAAATCCACCATCTGACCATGACCAACCTGTTCAACAAGTTCAGCCTCCCACTATTTCCTCTTCTGAAAAATAGTAAAGAGAATCTTTGCTCTGAGTGGTTAGTCATGGAAAGCAACAGAAATAGTCAATAGTAGGAGACAGAGGAAATTAGACAAACCTGTGACATAGGGCACACTATCCCTTAGCAAAGAGTTTCTGGGCTACAAGTCCACATAATGGTGAACTCTATTTGAGGCACTCTATGGGCCATTTAATTCCCTCTAAATACATGAAATAGAAATATCGATCAGGTTTTTTTTTCACTACTGTGGCAAAACACTCAGCAGAAACAGCTTAAAGAAAGTATTTGTACATTGTCTTTTAATATTTTTAATTTTTAAAAATATAGTTACATAATTCCTCCTTCTATTTCCTCCCACCAACCCCTCCTATGTACTCTCCTTGCCTCCTCTATAATACATGACCTCTTTTTCTTTGATTATTATTGTTACACACACACACACACACACACACACACATACACACACACACTCACACACACACACACACACACACACACACACACTCATACAATCATACTTAAACTCACACACACAGCGTGTGTATATGCTATTGGGTATTGGATAACCAATACCTGGAAAAGGTTATTTCTCCAGCTCTCATCATCCCTAGTTGCCTGCTTAGTTCTTAGTCTGGCTCTTGCATTCTTTCTGCCCCATCTTCTGTGATGTTCCCTGAACATTAGGTGCAGGAGTCATATAAGATATATTCCTTTGCTAGGCACTGCACAGTCACTTGTTCTCTTCATTTTTACAAGTTGTAGCTTTGTGGAATAATCTTGGCCTGTTGAAAACAGAAGTGTTATTGATGGGGGTGAGAGCTACAATTTTCTGTGAGTATAGACATAAATATTTCTAACTCAGGAATTATGTGGTTTAACAAAGTGGCAGTAGTAGGTTCTCCCTCTAAGATTCATGACCTCACTAGTCCCAGATAGTTGCTATGTCTCCAGCACCAGACATGATTTCCATCCTGTTGAGTGGGTCTTAAGTCCAATTAGAGAGCTATTGGTTATGAGTTCCACTTTTGTACCCTGAGGGTTATCCTGCTATGATGGTCATTGTTCTGGTTGATAGGAGGGTTTCAAGTCAGATCCAATTTGGATCCTCCCAGTTCTGTGTCCAAAGTGCATGTTATCTTCAGCAATAGGGATCTCCTTTCAGACTCTGGGGGGTTTTAACTAAGTCCAACTGCAATAGCCTATTGTTTTGAGTTTCTCTAGGACTACCTTGACCAACAACTCAAAAAGGAATTTCTCACACTATTTTGGTAGATTCAGAGGGTCCAGCCCATGGTCAGTATGCTCCATGTGCTTGGGCAAAATATCATATGGTAGATGCTGTTCTAAGCAAACAAGAAGCAGAAAGAAAGACAACACAGGAAGGATCCAGGGTAAGATTTGTTTCCTAGCGCCCAACCTTGATGATCTACTTCTCCCAACTAGGACCACATTCTACTTCCCAAAACTTCCAAATAATGCCATAGTTTTATGAATTCATCAAAGGGCAGATGTATTGGTTATATCAGCATCTTCATGATCTAATGATTTCTCAACAAGTTATTATAGACACACAGAGATGTGCCTCACTCCCCACTAACCTTCTAACAGGTTCTTAATTTCTTTAATCTGACCTTAACCTCTGTTGGTATTATTTGACCCTTTGACTCTTTTTATTTTTAATAAAATAATTCTTTGATCCTATTGTGTGCTTTCATTCCTGGAGAGACACGAACAAGCATCTACTTACTCCAGATAAGGAACTGATTACAGATCCAAGTCTGCATAGCACTAAAAGTCCAACTTGGGGAACCAATGAGTTTTATTGGGACTACTTACCTGAATGTGAGTGAGGCTCTTTTTACAGGAGCAGAAATGACTAAAATACAACTTTGTATTACCAAAGCCTACTCAAGCATGTGTGACAACTGACAATAGTTGGAAAATGGGATCACCATGCACAGCCTTCAGGCAGTTCAACAGTTTTGAGAGTGTCCCTTGGAGGTGACTAGGTTGATCTGAGCCTCTTTTGAATAGCACATCTTTTTTTGAGATCCTTCTAGGCAGTTTGGTTGGACTCTGCTTCTTCCAGAAAGCTGAACTGTCTGAAGTGACTTTCAGCAGCCTTATTGTACATATTCTCTTTGGAAGGGAGGGACCTAATGAATCTGATCAGTTGAAGGGACTTTCTGAATCTGTATTAAGTTGTATATTTTCTGTTTAAATGAACTTCCTTGTAGGAGAGAGTGATTCTTCTCCTTATTTCACTCCCTGTCCTAAAAAATCCTGTTGTTTCACCTCCCTTTTCTCATTGTTGTCTTAAGAAGTGTCCCTCTAAGATGGAAACTATCACACAACAGATGCACGTATGCATATGGACAGTACAGGATTGACTCGGTGGGTAAGTAGAAAGTGGGTTCAGCTGGTGGACTGGCTCACTTTCTCAATGAAATCTGGAGACTTCCTTGAATCTGGTTTCTCCAGCAGCAAACATGTGGCTACTCAGAGTTGCCAGGAAAACTAAGATAAATAGGAAACTGCCAGGGTTCCTGGGCTTATGCCTAGACTTGGAAAAGGCCCCTTTGGTAATTGTTTATCCTCTACTGTCTCCTCTTCCTTTTCCTATTTTTTCTCTGTCTCTTCTTTCTTCTTTCTTTCTCCTCCTCTTCCTTCTCCTTCACCAAACACCATCCTTCCCTTCATCTTCCTCTCCATCCTTATCCCCATTCTTGCTTTGGCTTCCTTCAACGTTAACTCCTTCCTCTTCAACATTTGTGCTCTCATCGTTCCTCTACACCTCTGTTTTCACCTTCAATGTCATCTTCATCACCTTTTTCCTTTGCTTCCATCTTGTCCTTCCTTCTTCATTTGTCTTTTTGGTCTTTGTTTTCATCTTCATGTTTCTTTTTCATCTTCTTGGCCTTTATTATCATCTAGCTCCTTTTGTCTTACTATTCCCTCTCCTCTTACATCTCTTTTGCATTCTTTTAGGTAAAGCAAGTCAGAAGACACACCCCAGATGTAAGAGGAGATTTTACATGCTCTAAGTCCTGAAAGTATGACACCTTAGGTGTCACCAATGCAGTATACCAAACAGTATATAACACCGGATCCCAGTTATATCAAAAGGATATACTTTAAACCAAAGTTTTTTTTAAGGTGCAGGCAAAGTTCATAGATGTATTTTGACTACAATATCAAACTGTCTTCCTTTTCTTAACTATTGTGTGCCTTTGATGGTAT
Source organism: Lophiomys imhausi (assembly GCA_907164525.1). NCBI lineage: Eukaryota > Metazoa > Chordata > Mammalia > Rodentia > Muridae > Lophiomys > Lophiomys imhausi. The sequence continues at coordinate 4,393,917 of CAJQZJ010033049.1, forward strand.
AGTGGTGAGCACATCTGTCTTCCAAAATGACCACAATGAATATGTACTAGTTTTATACTAGTAAATTAATAGAGGTTGCTTCTAGTTTCAAGACTAAGAAAATAATTCCTTGTCTATAACTAAATAACTAAAGGTATTAAATGTTTTCTTTACATGTATCACAAACATTCATATATAAAAATGTAAACTGTATTTTAATTAATTACCTGTGAATTTCATACAATATATTTAATAATATTCACCTCAAACCCACCTTCCTATTGCACTTTCCAACTCCACCCTCCACCTTCCTACCCTTCTCAACTTCATGTCCTTCCTTGTTGTAACCCCTTGAATCTATTTTGTGCTACCGATATATCATGAGTGTGGGGTATTCCATTGGAGAATAGTCTACCTACCAGAGACCAGTTTCTTAAAGAAAACCAACCCTCCCCTCAACAGCCATCAATTACCATCATTACTTAAGGATGAGGACTCATGAGCCCTTGCCCCCTTCGGAAAATGTTGACTGACTGGATCTTGTGCAGTTCTTGCATAGGCAAGCATAGCTGCTGTACCTTCATGAATATAGAGTTCTGTGATGTCCAGAAGAGATTGCTTCTCTAAAGTCCTCCTTGCCCTCTGACTCTTACAGCCATCCTGATCCCTCTTCCTTGATGGACCTTGAGCCTTGTCAAGGGTGACATAGATGTCCCATCTTGGCTAAGCACCTCACTGATACTTATTCTCTGTATTTTGATCAGTGGTGTATTTCTATGTATACTGCCATCCGCTGTACAAAGAAACTTCTCTGGTGTTAGAGAAATGTTTTAAATTGCCCTTATGCTGTGAAGTAGGTGCTAAAATTATGCCTGCCCCGTAGCCGCACAAGTTCAGGCACTACTTTAAAGTGTGGGGCTGAGAAGAAAAAAATGTCTGATGCTAGAATGAACCTCAGTGTTTGGGCTTCATTAGCTGCAGGTTACTTTGGTTGTACACTCAACATTTGTAGCTTCTTGATCTGGGGTGATCCCCAGAGTAGTTCATTGATCTGTTCCAGGAAATTCAAACCGAAAGCCTCTTCAAACACCCATAAAAGTCCTCAGAATTTCTTGTGCTCTCACTGAACCCAGAAAAATTTGGAAGAATGGATTTCATGTAAGGAATCTCTGGTTGCCATCTGATAGTTTCACCCTATTTGATATGAATTGTATTGGGCAACATATAAATTGAAAATATTCCCAATTTGTCTTAGTAGACATCTACAGAAGAGAATTAATACATGCATAAACACATACAAATGCATATGAATGTAGGCATTCATTTGTGAGCATATATGATTTGAGATAATTTGCATATCCATGTTCATGAGAATAACAGAGGAAAGCATGCACAGACTTGAGTTTAAAGACACATGCATATTCCTATGCCCATTTACAACTACTACAGAATGGCAAGAAGATGCAAACCAAGCCATGAATTCTTTTACTGTATTCATACATTATGGTTCACATACATACAGATGGTGCAAGAGTATATATTTGCACACTGGGAGATCCATGTCTACAAACATGTAAATTTCTACTTTTGCTCACTTTTTTGGAAACTTAAACTCCAAGGAATCTCAAGGAGTAACAAGTTATAAAATGCTCTTTATATTCAGAAAAAAACAAATTTGCATCTATACCATCAAAAATTATTTTTACAGATTCATTTGACATGTTTTTTGAATATTCACTATGTGCCAATCATAGTTTTCAGTGCTGAATGACTCACCACTAGTAAATGCAATGTATATACTCCTGGAGTCTGCTTTCTAGAAAGATACATGAAGATCCAAGGTGATTCACTTTAGCATTCAGAGGAAGTACAAAAGAGATTCTCGCTCTCCCCAAATGGTAACCAACTTGTGATAACTGTCAATGCTGGAGAACAGCATAAAAGACCATAGGTGGGAAGATTGAGATCATTTTTCTGTTAATCAACATGTGTGGCCTACTCTGCAGACTTGGGAAAGTTGATAATGCTAGATAAGGCAAGGCAGAGATAGAGGTTTAGAGCCCAGGTGGAGATTAGGACACTGGTAAATGTGGGGAAAGAAGTAGGAGGTAGTACCAATACTTCAGAGATCAGAAATGCTGAAAACTGACCCTACAAGTACATGGTGAAGAAAGCCATTAGAATGTCATCTAGTTAGGAGGCCGCCACCCTGGCTGCTGCAGAAATACCACACTCCCTAATTCTGAACCACCATTTATGTTTTAGGATGAGGCACAGCTTTATTTATAGCTTTTCAGAGAGAATCAAATACCGATCAGCAAGCATCTGATCCTATCAAATGCAAACATCAATTGTCAGATCTTCATGCTCGCTCTTAACACAAATCCTAATTTTGAACCAGGAAGTTGGGGCATTTGTTGGTCATCTGGAGCCTGGGAATCAAACAGCATCAGCAAATCCTCAGGTTACCTAACCTCCATGTTTGTGACTCCTTGTTTCAAGGATTTTGTCCCTCCCCTAACCTCTCATAATAGCTTTAGAGTACCCAATTGAATGCTACAGGTTTGTTTCTTAGATGAGCATATCCCACAGCAGACCAGGACACAGATAGGATAGAAGAGAGAAGATACTTCCCTCAGGTGGTGGTGTGACCACTCTGGGTTAGTGTCTGAAGGACAGTTTGTCTCTTTAAGCATCTTAGAGCCTCACCCTACTCACTTCATTTTTGATGTTCCCCGAGGCATGTCAAAAACATAAGACTACACCCATTCCAAGAAATTACTGGACTCTTCACCAATACTTTTGTCCAGAAATAGGAGCTGGGAGGAGATGTTATATATTTGGACTTATGAAATGTTAAAGGTCCCTCTTACATTTACAAAATCTTCTCCTTTTCATTAACTTTGAAGAGACTTATTGCTAAAAGAAAATATCTTATCCATTTCTAAGAACAAATCGGATTAGCCAAACCATCACCAAGGACAAGCTTCTCTAAAGAAGAGATGCTCATGTGTGCGATGCCATTGATGCATCTTTATTAAAACATTACTGGACAGACATGTACAATTAGTGCATGTTTATGGGGCACAGTATGGCATTTCAGCATGTGTGTCCATTGGGTTATGATCAACTCAGCATGTTCAGGCTATCTCTCCAGTTCAAGCATTTATCATCTGCTTGTTATAACAACCTTCAAACTCTTATTTTCTGGATATTTTAATGTATGGATGCATCATTGTTAGCTGTAATCATCCTTCTATGCAGTATAGCAGGACACACTCCTTCTGTCTAGCCATGACTTTGTTCTCACCAGTGTCTTCTACTCCCCAGCCTCTAGTGGCCACAAATCTACTCTCCACTTCTAGGAGGTCAGCAATTTTAGATTCTGCACCACATGCTTATTGTAGCACAATGTAAAAAAGCAATTCAATCTAAGGACTCAACCTAAATGTTAAACATTAGCAAATGAACGTGTAAAAAATTTCTGTGTGTGTGTATGACCTGTATGTGTGCATGTATGTATATATGTATGTATGTATGTATGTATGTGTATACATACATAAAATGACTATTATAAAGCCAAAGAAATAAACTCCTGCCACCTGAGCAGCATGGATTATAATGTTAAGTGACATATTCCAGGCACAGAAAGATAAACACTACATGATGTCACGTGATTTCCCACTTATATGAATCCTTGAAAAGAACTTTCAACTACGTATGATGGTTCATACCTATAATCCCTTGAAGTCTTGAAGAATTTGAGAGGTTGATTCAGGAGTTCAAGGACATCCTTAGCTACATATCAAGTTGGATGCCACCTAGGGCTACACAAATCTAAACTGTCAAATAAATTACTTTATAATTTATATGGTACAGCTGCAGTTTCTCTTAATTTTTTTTTCATGCTACAATCTACAGACAAAAAGAAACTAAGTAATAAGGAGGGGTTAAGGGATGATGCTTGAATACTATTTTTCATTTATTTATTGCTTTTTAAAAATATTTATTTATTACTTCAGGTTACATCTCCATCACAGTGTCCTCTTTCCACCCCTCCCAGTCCCACCCTCCCACCCTCTACCTCCTATTCCTTCCATCACACTCTTCTGGAGTGGAGTGTCCCTACATAACAGTCCCCTGCCCCAGTTCAGCAGTCATATGAAGGCCAAGAGCCTCCTCATACACTGGGGGCCTACAAGGCAGCACCACTAGGGAAAATCTTAGCAGAGCTGCATTGTCTTGCCTCAGTGGAAGAGGAGGCACTTAGTCCTTATGCCATTTGATGTGCCAAAGTGGGTTGGTACCAGGGCAGGGGTAAGGGTCCTTACAGGGGAAGTGGGTGGGAGGGTGGGACTGGGAGGAGTGGAGGGTTATTGCAATTGGAATGTGAAAGAAAGAAAGGAAGAAAGAAAGAAAGAAAGAAAGAAAGAAAGAAAGAAAGAAAGAAAGAGAGATAAGAATTTCATACATCTATGTGTCTTTTGATAAAATCCACCCCTAATCTCCTCCCCTTCAGTTACTCCACCAAACCTATGGACATTTTTCTCTCCCAGTCTCAGGTGCTCTTTTTCTAAACCCACTGAATCCACTCAGTGCTACCTGTAAGTTCTTGAATGTAGACAATCTCCTGGAGCATGGGAAGTCTCTCAGGAACCACATTCCTGAAGAAATATGACTCCCCTTCCCTAGAAGCCAACAAATGCCAATAGTTCCTCTGCTAGAAGAGATTTCATAAGTCTTTCCCCAGTCTGTGCTGGGATTTTGGCTGCCTTGGTCCTGTGCATGTAGTCACAGGGGCTGTGAATGTATGTGTGCCACAGTGTTGTCATACCTAGAAAGCATTGTGTTGCTCCAACCATCTATTACCTCTGACAGTTCCACCCCCTCCGCCATAGTGATTTCTAAGCCATGGTGACCAAGGTGTGCACCTTAGGACCGAACACTCCCTAAGGCCTATGATATACCCAGGCAAAGAGTTCTTGACACAGTCAGCAGTACTAGGTGTGAGCTTTGTCTTATGTAGTGGGCCATATCTCCAATCAGACAGTGATTGGTTACTCCCATAACTTCCTTGTCACTATAGAACAAGTGGACATATTTACCAGACCAGTTATTAATTGTATAACAACTATACTAACTGTAACAGCAACTGCTACTAACTGTAATTGTAGTTAGTAGGGTTCACAGCTGGGTAAATTTCCTTTCCCAGTACTTTGAACAGCACCTTCCAATACAATGACAACTAGCCAGGAGGGATGAAGCTTCTAGGGTAGTATCATATATTTTTTAAATTTATTTATTTATTGCTTCAGGTTACATCTCCATCATAGTGTCCTCTTTGCACCCTTCCCAGTCCCGCCCTCCCACACTCTACCCCCTAACCCTTCCATCCCACTCCTCTGGAGTGGAGTGTCCCTACATAACATTCCCCCAAGTTCAGCAGTCATATGAGGGCCAATAGCTTCCTCATATACTAGAGTCCTACAAGGCAGTACCACCAGGGAAAAATGTCTCAATGGCAGGGAGAGAAAACAAATAAACAAACAAACAAACAAAGTCTATGTCCATGTTCCCTTTGGTGCATCGGTTGTAGTGTAGATATCCTGTACTATATAGCTAAAATTCGACTATAAGTGAATAGATGCCATGTGCATCCTTCTGAGTATGGGTGAGCTCACTCGGGATGAGCTTCTCTAGTTCCATCCATATGGCTGCAAAGTGCATAATTTCCTAGTTTCTGCTAGCTGAGTAGTATTCCATTGTGTAGATGTACCATAGTTTTTTAATCCATTCTTCAGTTGAGGGACATCTGGGTTGTTTCCAGTTTCTAGCTATTACAAATAAGGCTGCTATGAGCATAGATGAGGCAACTTCCTTATGATTCAGTGAGGAGTCATATTTGGATGTATACCCAGAAGTGGTATGGCTGGGTCCCAAGGCAGAGCTATTCCAAGTTTTCTAAGATATCGCCAGATTTACCTCCATACTGGTTGCACGAGCCTGCACTCCCACCAGCAATGGAGGAGGGTTCCCCTTTCTCCACACCCTTGCCAGCATGTGCTGTCATTTGAGCTTTTGATCTTAGCCATTCTGACAGGTGTGAGATGGAATCTTAGAGTCATATTGAGTTGCATTTCTCTGATGATTAAGGATGCTGAGCATTTCTTCAAGTGTCTCTCAGCCATTAGGAATTCCTCCTTTGTGAATTCTCTGTTTAGCTCTGTCCTCATTTTTAATTGGATTATTTGGTTTCTTGGCATTTAATTTCTTAAGTTCTTTGTAAATTTTGGGTATTAGCCCTTTGTCAGATGTGGGGTTGGTGAAGATTTTTTACCAATCTGTAGGCTGTGGTTTTGTTTGAATGACAGTGTCTTTTGCCTTACAGAAGCTTTTCAGTTTCATGAGGTCCCATTTATTGATTGTTGGTCTTAGGTCCTGAACTGTTGGTGTTCTGTTCAGGAAGTTGTCACCTGTGCCAATGAGTTCGAGGTTTTTTCCAACTTTCTCTTCTAGTAGATTTAGTGTGATCGGACTTCTGTTAAGGTCTTTGATCCACTTGTAGTTAAGTTATGTAGGTGATAAGTATGTGTCTAATTTCATTCTTTTACAAGTGAACATCCAGTTGGACCAGCACCATTTGTTGAAGATGCTGTCCTTTTTCCATTGTGCGGTTTTGGCTTCTTTGTCAAAAATTAGGTGACCATAGGTGTGTGGGTTCATTTCTGGGTCTTCAATTCAATTCCATTGATCCACTGGTCTGTTTCTATACCAGTGCCATACTGTTTTTATTACTATTGCTCTGTAGTACACCTTGAAATCTGGGATGGTGATACCTCCAGATTTTTTTTTTTTATTATTGCACAGGATTGATTCAGCTATTCTAGGTTTTTTGTTGTTCCATATGAAATTGAGAATAGCTTTTTCCAGGTCTATAAAGAATTGTGATGGTTTTTTGATAGGAATTGCATTGAATCTGTATATTGCTTTTGGTAGGGTGGCCATTTTTATTATGTTGATCCTACCTATCCATGAGCATGGGAGATCTTTCCACCTTCTAAAGGCCTCTACAATTTCTTTATTCAAGGGCTTGAAGTTCTTGTTGTACAGGTCCTTTGCTTTCTTGGTTAGAGTTACCCCCAGGTATTTCATATTGTTTGTGACTATTGTGAAGGGACTTGTTTCCCTGATTTCTTTCTCATCCCATTTATTTGTTGTATAAAGAAGGGCTTCTGATTTTTTTTGAATTAATTTTGTATCCAGCCACCTTGCTGAAGGTGTTTATCAGCTATAAGAGTTCTCTGGTGGAATTTTGGGGGTCGCTTATGAATACTATCATATTGTCTGCAAATAGGGATATTTGGACTTCTTCGTTTCCAATTTGTATCATCTTGATCTCCTTTAGTTGTCTTATTGCTCTAGCAAGAACTTTAAGTACTATGTTGAAGAGATATGGTGAAAGTGGGCATCATTGTCTTGTCCCTGAGTTTAGAGGAAATGCTTCAAGTTTCGCTCCATTTACTTTGATGTTGGCTACTGGCTTGCTGTATACTGCTTTTATTATTTCCAGATATGGTCCTTATATGCCCGTTCTCTCCAGAACTTTTAGCATGAAGGGGTGTTGGATTTTGTCAAATGCTTTTTCTGCAGCTAGCGAGATAATCATGTGTTTTTTTTTTTTCTTTCATCTTGTTTATGTGGTGAATTACGTTGATGGATTTTCGTATGGTGAACCATACCTGCATTGCTGGGATAAAGTCTACTTGATCATGGTGTATGATACTTTTGATGTGTTCTTGGATTCGGTTTGCTAGTATTTTATTAAGTATTTTTGCATCTATGTTCATGAGGGAGATGGGTCTGAAGTTCTCTTTCTTTGTTGGGTCTTTGTGTGGTTTAAGAATCATGGTAACTTTGGCCTCATAAAATGAATTTGGTAGTGTTCTTTCTGATTCTATTTTGTGGAAGAGTTTGAAGAGTATTGGTATTAGCTCTTCTTTGAAGGTCTGGTAGAATTCTGTGCTGAAACCATCTTGCCCTGGGCTTTTTTTTGGTTGGGGGATTTTTAATGACTGTTTCTATTTCCCTAGGGGTTATAGGGCTGTTTAATTTGTTAACCTGATCTTGATTTAGCTTCAATAGATGGAATCTATCAAGAAAATTGTCCATTTCACCTAAGTTTTCATATTTGGTGGAGTACAGATTTTTAAAGTAGGACCTAAATATTCTATGGATTTCCTCAATGTCTATTGTTATTTCTCCCTTTCCATTTCTGATTTTGTTGATTTGGGTTATTTCCCTCTTTTTTTTTTTTTTTTTAGTTAATTTACTAAGGATTTGTTTATTTTGTTGATTTTCTCAAAGAACCAACTCTTGGTTTCATTGATCCTTTGTATCATTCTTTTTGTTTCTAAGTTGTTGATTTCAGCCCTATGTTTGATGATTTCCTGCCTTCTGCTCCTCTTGGGAATGTTTGCTTCATTTTTTTCCAATTCATCCAGTTTGGCTGTTAATTCGCCAAAATGAGCTGTCATAATTTTCTTTTTGAAGGCACTTAGTGCTATGAACTTTCCTCGTAGCACAGCTTTCATTATGTCCCATAAGTTTGGGTATGTGGTGCCTTCATTTTCATTGGTTTTTAAGAAGTCTTTGATTTCCTTCTTTATTTCTTCCCTGACCCAGTCAGTAGTCATCCAGTGAAGAATTGTTCAATTTCCATGTGCGTGTAGGCTTTCTGTTGACTTTGTTGCTGTTGACATCCAGCTTTATTCCATGGTGGTCTGATAAGATACAAGGTTATTTCAATTTTCTTGTATCTATTGAGGCTATCTTTGTGTCCAACTATATGGTTGATTTTGGAGAAGGTTCCGTGCAGTGCTGAGAAGAAGGTGCATTCTTTTGTGTTTGGGTGAAACGTTCTGTAGATATCTGTCAGGTCCATTTGATTCAAGAGTTCTGTTAGAGTCATTATTTCTCTGTTTGGTTTCTGTCTTGATGATATGTCCATTGTTGTGAGTGGGGTGTTGAAATCTCCCACTACTAATGTGTGGGGATCAATGTGCAATTTAATTTTCAGGAGAGTTTCATTTACAAATGTAGGTGCCTTTGTATTTGGGGCATAGATGTTCAATATTGAGATGTCCTCTTGATGAATATTTCCTTTAATGAGTATGTAATGCCCTTCTCTGTCTTTTTTTAATAACTTCAGTTGGAAGTCTATTTTGCTTGATATTAGGATGGCTACTCCAGCTTGCTTCCTGGGTCCAATTGCTTGGAAAACCTTTTCCCAGCCCTTTACTCTGAGATAGTGTCTATCTTTGTTAGTAAGATATGTTTCTTGTAAGCAGCAAAATGATTCGTCTTGTTTACGGATCCAATCTGTAAGCCTATGTCTTTTTATTGAGGAGTTGAGTCCATTGATGTTTATGGATATTAGTGTCCAGAGGTTGTTATTTCTCATTATTTTGGTATAGGTGGTGGTCCTGTGTTTCTTTTGGTTTAGTTGCTGTGGAGTTTTCTGCTTCCTCTGTTTTTTTTTTTTTTTTTTTTTTTTTTTGGTTTCTTTGGGTTGGAATTTTCCATCTAGGATCTTCTGAAGGACTGGGTTTGTGGTTAGATATTGTTTCAATTTGATTTTGTCATGGAATATCTTATTTTCTCCATCTATGTTGATAGAGAGTTTTGCTGGGTATAGTAGTCTGGCTGGGCACCTATGTTCTCTCAGGGCTTGTAGGACATCTGTCCAGGCCCTTCTAGCCTTTAGAGTTCCTGAGGAGAAGTCAGGTGTAATTCTGATGGGTCTGCCATTATATGTTACTTGACCTTTTTCTCTTACAGCTTTTAATATTCTTTCTTTGTTCTGTACATTTGGAGTTTCAATTATTATGTGGCAAGAGGAGTTTCATTTCTGATCTAATCTGTTTGGTGTTCTGTAAGCCTCTTGGAATTTTATTGGCATGTCTTTCTTTAGGTTTGGGAAGTTTTATTCTATGATTTTGTTGTAGATGTTTCTTGGACCTTGGAGTCGGGAGTCTTCTCTTTCCTCTATGCCTATAATTCTTAGGTTCCATCTTTCCATTGAGTCCTTGATTTCTTGAATGTTATGGGTGAGGGCTTTTTAGCTTTCTCATTTTCTTTGGTTGTTGTACTGATTTCTTCCATTGAATCTTCCATGCCTGAGATCCTGTCTTTCATCTCTTGTATCCTATTTTTGATACTCATGTCTGTAGTTCCTTTTCTCATCCCTTGCTTCTCCACTTCCACTCTTATCTCTGACTGTGTTTTCTTTATTGCTTCCATTTCCAGTTTCATGTCTTGAAAGATTTTATTCATTTTGTATATTTCTTGCTCCAATTTGCTTGTCTTTGCCTGGAAATCTTTCATCTCTTTTAAATCTTTCATTGCCTTGTCTCTTTCCTGTTCAAGTTGAGCCACTTTGGCTTGGAGCTCTCTAATAGTATTATCCATCGCTTTCACTTGTAAAATTGTGGACTCTTTGAATTCCTTCATAGATTTAAATTCTTCTTGAAAGGACTCTATCATTTTCCAGACTGTAGAGTTGTCATCATTTTCATGTGTTTCAGCTGTGGTGAAGTGGTCAGGGCTTGCTGTACTGGCATCATTGCATTTTGTTGGGGTCTTAATTCCCTGGCTTTTGTTGATTCTGCTTTTTCGCTGTCCTTTTGCCATTTGGTTGGTTTTAGCTGTTTGTTTCTGTTGCCTTCTGGACTTGGAGCCAAAGGAGGCGTATTTGGTTATCAGTCACTTTCCACTGGCTGGATGGGGCCTTGTGTGGAGGTTCTCAGTGTGTCTCTGATAGCTCACCCCTTCCTGTTTTGTCCCAATTGGGGACTCACGTGAGGGGTTGTGATGGGGATGTGTTCCTGTAGGTTCCTGGGATCCAACTGGTCTTCATATAGATGACAGTGCAGGTTGGTAGGCCACAGGCTGTTGGTGGGGTTGTAGCTCCCCTGCAGCTTATATGTTGGACCATGTTTGTGGTCCTCCCCGGCTGCTCACTGGAGGTTCTCAGGGTCAATGTGCATCTAATAGCCAGAAGCACTATGAGCTGGTGCCGTCTATTCCCAGGCAATGAGGAATGGCCAGGGATTGTTTCACTGCTCACAAGTCAGAACTCTCTATGCTGCACACTGAGTGTTCAGCCTGCAGTGGCTCTGCTGGTATGGTCCTGTGTGTCCAGGCACAGTTTCTGTGGACTCTGGAGGTCCCAAGTTTGGGTGTTGAGACCACCTGCTGGAGTCTTGAAAGGACCTGACACCATGCCCTTAAGGTGAGTCACTCAGCAATGTCCCCCATGTTGAAACCTCACTGATCCAGGAGTGGAACTACATATGCTTAAGCTCTGGTTTCCTGCCAGAAGGGCCAGCACTAGCAAAAAGGTCTAATAATAACCCCACGATTTGCCCAGGGCTTGGACCCTGTGGAGGACAAATCCGTCTTCCAACCCGGCCACCCTTTCTGCCACTCTCACAGCTCCACCTATGTGTGTATGGAGCTGGCTTTGGATACTGGCAAATGGGGCCACTATCTTCCAAGTTCTGGTACACAGCAGTTGAGCTGCCACGTAACCTGCTGCTGGAAGTGTATGCCGCTGCTCAGTCCAGCTCTAGTGTTTTTTTCCAATGACTGTAAATCCAATAGAGGGACCTGTATGTATGTCCAACACCCCTCTGGAGAAGCACAAATATGCATGTGCTTTCCAAAATGCAGCTGTGGATCCGCTGGCCACTGAGCCGCTGAGCTGACCCGTTATGGACCCATCAGCCACTGTGCATCCTGCTGCTAAGAGTGCATAGTGCTCCCACGGGTCTGCAACCCTTTGCAAAATAGCTGGAACACCTGTGTGGAATCCAGGGGGTCAGTAGGCTGGTAAGTAACCCTGTGTGGGGTTCGAATCTGCCCACTGGGTATTAGAGTGGTTCTTACCCTGCGTCTCTCCTAGTGAGGGTTCCCGATTTCTGGATTCAGCAGCTTCTGTGAGTGTCTGAGAGAGGGGACTTGATATATTTTTTTCATGTTCTATGACTCAAGGATGTAGAGTCTTCAGCAGTATGTTCTTACTGTCAAGTTCTGGAGGGTAACCACAAGTTAGGGCAACAGCCTTCAATGGTGGGGGAATCCATGGGGCCTCATTGACCAACAATGCAAAGAAGTAACCACGGGTTGGCACCGGGTTCTTTATTGACAACCAATGGTATCTGGGAGAGGCATTGCTCCTACCCCCTATAGGGTAACTCTATTTAAATATTTAAACTCCTTTTTACACACATATATGTATATATTTTAAGAACTGCCCATACTAATGGCTTTCCATGTAGCTTTTTAAATCATCTCCAGTGTTAGTTATCCATCCACACTCCTCCCTTTACCCTGCCCCACTCCACCCATTTAACCCTTGCTGCTACATTATTTCTTTTCTCTTCCTATTACCTGCATACTCTTCCCTTCCCTTGAGCTGAACTTTCTTTCGCAGTGGCCAAGTGATCCTAGTTTTCTGAAATGCCCATCAGAGCACAAAAATGCCACTTCTTTTTTTCCCTGTGTAGAAATAGAGATTGGTTTTTCAAAATACTCAGAAGTTAAGTCATTTTTCTATTCCTACTCTTCATACCCCACGTAACACCTTGCTAATGAAATGCTGAGTAGCTAATATCAAGCAACCACTCACTAATGATTCCTAATGAAACTGTCTGAGTGTCGCTCTGATTCTCTTTAGTCTTGTAATTGCAGTTGCATGCCCAGGTTTCATGAGCTAATACTGCTCAGCACTACTCTAGATACCTTAACAAGCCATAAAGGCAGGAAGGGAGTAACAAGCCTTATACAGAGATGAGGTAAGAGCCACAGGTAGAGCTGGGCTTCAAAGTGCTGAAACTGTAGCAGTCAGCAACTCACAGAAGTCCACCATAACCTCCCTTCCTTCCAGAAATTTTCAAGAATTGTTTTCCATTGCATTAATTTTACAGCTATTAATAAATATAAATGGTACATATTAATGGAATTCTCTGTGACATGGCTATCCATACATGCAATGTGCACTGATCTTGTTACCCTTGCCCTCACTCCCTGCAACTTTTCTCTTTTCTTTTACATACATTTATTAAAGTCTTATAATCTGTGAGATGGATGACATGAAGGGTAAGATCCAAATGATGTACGAGTTAGGACATTATCCTTGTCACTTTTCTAGTCTCTAATCTTCCCCTTCCACAAAGAAAACATTTCTTGTTCCAATGGTTGTAAGCACACACCCATTTAAGACATCTTTACTCAGCTACCATCTAGTAAAGAGCACCCCATGCTTTTTAGGGAACCAGCCTTCAAGCACACTGTGGACACTCTGGAAGCGTAGGTGTGTCTGACTCCACCTCTTTTAGTGCAGCAAGGAAAGCCAGGGAATTCAGCCTTGGTCTATTCAGCCAGTTACACATGTCTGATTAAACCAGTCAAGGAGATGATTGTGAGAGCAAGCAAAGTCCCTCCACAAGACAGCTGACCTAGTTTGTTTCATGCAAACCTGTACCACCACGAGACTCTGTCTCTAACCAAAATGAAGCCAATCTCAGAAAGGCAGAACTAAGAAATACGGATCCAGAAAGACCAAGTCCACACTGCTCCAAGCCCTGTCCACACAATCTGTACCTTGTGCTGCTCACACTCAGTCATGGGATGTGTATCTCCCTCGCTAGATGAGGAACTCTTTGGTGGAAAGAATGTTTATAATTGTGCTATCTGCAATGCCTTTTGCAATCAAACTCCTTATAGATATTTCTGACTGACTGAATCAATCAATCAATTAGTTAGTGAAGGAACAACTGAAGACTATCTTGGAAAACTTGGGTGAAAGCATACAGGCTCAATATGCCAGACATGCTTCAGACAAGCATGCCTCCATCAAAATCAAGTTCTTTAGTGCCACCAAGTGTAAGTGGGAGTCACTATGGAACAGTGGAAGGCTGGGTGATCAGGACTCTTGTCATCCTATAGTTTGTTCTTGAGGAGTTAGTCCCTCCTAGGGAAATGACCTGCCTACAGGAGTGATCATATAGAATTGTTAAAGTTGGGCATTGAAGCAACATAGCTTGAGGGGCCTTCTTCCCCCTGAAGGACTCTATAAAAGCAACCACTGACCTGGCCTCTGTAGAGAGTAGCCCTGTTTTCTGCCTGTGGCAATGTAGCTTTCAGAAGCCCATCATTTGTCCTTGCCCACAGTGGGCTCTCCCACTCTTGCAAAAGGTCTGTTCTTCCATTTCGTTCAGCTGCCTTGAATTTCCTACAGCAGGTTGAATTTTTACCTCTTCCAGGCTAGCCCATCTGATACTAGAGGATCAGCACGTGCTTCTTTAGCTAAGATCTTGCAACTTAGTTTGGTTTCTATTGCTATGGTAAACATCATGACCAAAAACAACCTGAACAGGAAGGATATTTAGTTTACATATCTGGGGTCAGAGTTCACTGAGGGAAAACCAGGAAGGAACGTGAAGGCAAGAACTGGAGCAGAAGCCTTCGAAGAGCACTGCTTATTGGCTTGCTGCCCCTGGCTTTCTCATCTTTCTGTCTTATACAACCCAGAACTATCTGTTCATGAGTGGCACTGTCTACAGAGAGCTGAACCCCCACACATCAATCATTAATCAAGAAAATGCCCCAAGTTAAGTGTGGTGGTCCATGCTTTTAATTCCAGTGCTCAGGAGGCAGAGATAGGCATATCTCTGTGAGTTCCTGGCCAGGCAGGACCATAAATAAGATACTGTCTCAAAAAAAGTCCCACAGACTTGTCTATAGGCCAACCTGGTAGAGGCAATTCCTCAGTTGTGATTTCCTCTTCCTTTTTTCCAGATGTGTCTATTGTATGTCACACTCTATAATTGTAAGTTGGGTTCTATGACCTCATAGTCAACACTTCTTGATCCAACCTCTGAGCTCTTAAAACCTGTAGTAGTTTTTTTCCCACAGCAAGCTCTGCATCTTAATTATAAGGGCAATTATATTATTAATAGTAGTTCTATCTTACTAAATAGGAATATTTTTCTGGGAATTCTTTTAAGGACTTTGCTACATTCATTGATTTCCTTCTTAAGATATGGGGACCTTTGTTACCATCATCTCCAATATACAGAAGACAAACTGAGACACAAAATAATTAAGAGCTTGGCATAAGGGGTAGAAAAGATGACTCAGTCTGTAAAGTGCTTGCCATGTAAGCATTAGGACTTGACTTCACTGCTCAGAACCCATGTTAAAAATGCCAGGTGCAACAACACATACATGTAATTCCAGTACTTGGAAGATTGGTATAGGAAGGGGGCTTGTTGGCCAGCTAGGGTAGCTGAATGCATGAGCTCCAGGTTCAATGAGAGGCTCTGTCTCCAAAAAATTAAAAATAACAGATATTGTTAGGAAGATATTTAATTTTTATCTCCACGTGCCCTTATGCAGGCATTTCCCCCAGACTTCTTCTGTATCAGATTCTACTTTTCATCTCTCTCAGTGTCTGCATGCTGCATTCTGTTACCCAGAGAATGTTTAAATCCCACAAAGCTGTGCCTCACACCTGCAAGGTGATAAGCACCATGCACTAGACTTGTTACCTAGCAGAAGGGAATGCTAAATATTTCTGGATGATAGATATGAGATAAAGAGACAAGAAAAAGAGAGAGAAAATAAAGACAGGAAAAGAAGCATGACAGATAAGAAGAGATAAGTGATGGGGGATAGAAGCAAGTGTAATTTCTATGAGACTAAGTCTTGCAGGGTCTCAGGCATCAACACTTTTGCCTGGTCTCTTCTCAGACAGTAACAAACAGAGCAGCATGTGTTTGCTGCTCTTGATCAATGCTGAGTTGCTGGTGTCTAAATTGGACTAGGTACCCAATTTCCAGGTTCCTGATAAGAAGCTGGTTATCAAGATGGCTGAAATTCAAACCTGGAATCTCAGTCCAATTCCACCATTTTCTAACTCTGCACCTAAGGATAGATCATCCAGACTTCTTGAGCCATTGTTTTTGTTTTATGTATAATGGGATATAAGAGTCCTTGCCTCTCAGGCCCTATGAAAACCCTAAATCCATTAAGCGTATAAGACATTTGATGTCTGCCATGAATGATGGACCATGTATTTGCTCTGGGAGTCACGTGGCTCTTCCTGGAAGAAAGAAGGGAGGCAGAAACGTTCCACTTTCTCATTTGAAGTTCCTCATAGGGAGGCAAGGGTCTTTGCTCTCTGAGCACTCATCATGGCTCTGTTTTATCTTCCCCCAGCAAGTGTTTATGGGTGGAACTTTGGGGAGGTTACTGGATTGTGAGGGCTATGACCCATAGGTGGATGTCCAAGTGGACTGACAGTGTGATGGCTTTGCTGGGTGGTGGTGAAAACCTCAGGGGTGGGGTAGAGTTAGAAGAAGTGAGTCATTTGGGTATATTATGCTACTGCTGCCTTTCACAGTGCTGTCTCTTTTCTGGTCCTATGAGGCTTAAAGCAGTGGAGTGTGGACTGAACCCTCTGAAGCCATGAGTACAGCTCATCTCCCCTCTGTTAGGCTATGTCAGACATTTGGTCATAGCAACAGAAAACTATCTAGCACAGATCTCCCACCATTATTGGCTTCCTGGGAATCCTGGAGGGCATTCACCACCCAATGGGTGCTAACCAGGGGAGGGAAAAAAGATGCAATGCCAATTTTATGACTCCCAAGACTAAATCAAGAACAATAACATGGCCTTCTTCCCTCCTTTCTCCTAACCTCAATCCCACATGCACTGGTTCTGTGAACCTAATTAATCAGTAAGAATTAGATTAAAAATCTTCCCCAAGTACTCTGAAGAGACACAATGGCATAAGGACAAATGAGACTAAGTTATCTTCAGACAGTCTGCTCGCTAATTGAACTTCTCTGAGCTTTAGTTTCTGCTAAAGTGGTTCTGTGAAGTGGAGAGGTTATGGGTGTTTAACAGTGTGGCTTACCTTGCTGTATTCTGATTCATTCCCTAATGGCATTTGAAATTCAGTGCTTAGATGAGACCATGAGGACAGGGCCCCTATGATAGTATGAGTGGTAAAGGGATCTGAGCTGATTCACTTGCTCTTTCTTGTATGTGATGCCTTCACTGTATTGATCCAGTGGGAGGCCCTCACCTGATGCCCAGCAACAGTTGTTCACACCATGCTTTTGGGTATCTTAACCTGAGGAACCATATGCAAATTTTATAAAGTCTCACTTGTCACCTCTTAACTTTAATTTCTAGGCAGATGGGGTCCTATTCAGAAAGTCCTTTCCTAACCTTCTTCTTCTCTCCCTCCTCTTCCTCCTCCTCCTTCTTCCTACTTCTTCCTTGTTCTTTTTCTATTTCTACTTCTTCTTCTTCCTTCTTCCTTCTTCCTTCTTCCTTCTTGTTTATTCTTCTTTCTTCTTTGAGCACAACTACTTAATAAACTGCAACTAACAGAAACCAAAGACCAATCAACAACCCAACAACTACTCCTCTCAGGACCTTATAAAGTCCTTCAAACATCACATGATTGCAGAAACTATCCAAAAAAAAATCACACCTCTTCTAGAACACGAGGCAAATCACAGTCGGCTGTTGCTGAGCAGCCCTATAACCCCACACCTGGAATTGAAATAGCCACATATTCTTACAATATTTCTGTGATTTTTACAGAAACCAAAACTCAAATTCTCACTACAATATACAGCCTTTATTATGTTGAGGTATTCTCCCTCTAGTCATACTCTCTAGGACTGTTTTCATGAAGGCATGTTGCAGTTTTAGGGTTTTGGTTTTTTGGGTTTTTATTTGATTGGCTGGATGGCTGATTGGTTTTTGAAGACTTTTTCTAGATCAACAGGGGAGAAAATTGTGCCTGTTACTGTAAAGCTAACCAGCTACACTTGGCTGTGATCTTAATGAAGGAGGCAATGAATCTTAAAAGATAACCTACTACTGCAATTTTGCTAAACCAGTATAATTTCTAACTTCATTCTAAACACTAATCCTTATTTTTACCCACAGGTAAATATTAATCTCACTCCTCATCAAAGAAGTTTCTTTTTGAAGCAGAGATCATTACAGAAAGTCACAACTGCTCAAAATGTAGACAACAACTGATGTCAGGGTCCAGATCCTGCTGATAAATCTATAGCATGATCTATATGCTCAGGAAACACCATGAATGAGAAGGCAGAGAGATAATGAGAGCCAAAAGACCAGGAAGTCTGCTCTGAAGTTTTACTTTCTAGCTGTGACAGGGAAGCTAAACCTATGAAACATGGTTGCTTAAGCAAGACCTGAACAACTCCAACACCAGTTGTTCTCCCAACATAGGTGGGAAAAAGTTCTTAGGAACAGCCCTAGATGAAGAACTACAGAAAATTAATGACTGCTAAGTTAGGGAGAATTAATGTTTCCCAAGAATGAACTGCCTATCCAATACCAAGTGGTCAGCCCAAAAACATTTTATATATATATATATATATATATGGGCAACACGTATGATTCAGTGTCCTAGTAACGTTACTATTGCTCTAATTAAACACTATGACTAAAGCAAAATGAGAATAAAGTGTTTATTAGTCGCTTCTTCATCACTATTCATCATTGAAAGAAGTCATAGCAGGCACTCAAATAGGGCAGGAACCTAGAAGCAGTAGCTGGTGCAGAGGACTTGAAAGAATTCTGCTAACTGGCTTGCTTCCCATGGTTTGGTCAGTCTGCTTTCTTCTAGAATGCAGGACAACTAGCCCATGGATGGCACCATCCACAGTGGGCTGGTCCCTCCACCATCAATCACTAATTAAGAAAATGCCCTACATGCTTGCCTACAACCCAATCTTATGGAGGCGTTTTCTCAATTGAGGCTCCCTCCTCTCTGATGACTCTAGCTGTGTCAAGTTGACATAAAACTAGCTGCACATTCAGAAAGTTGCATTTATGTTTATTAATACATATGTTATATATAACATATATATTCATATACATATGTGTATATATACATATCAATAACAGTTAAAGTAAAAGCGATCATAAATCTGAGAGGGAGTGGGGGGCATAGGAAAGTTTGGAAGAAGAGAAAAAAGGGAATGATATAATTGTATTTTAATTAAATTTAGAAAAAAGCAGAGTCATAAGCTAAACAAACACCATACACACACATAAACATATTATATACATATCTATATAATATATATGGAAAAAATATATATATCCCAATGTATGGAAATAACTTATAGATCAGAAAACAAATTAAGACAAGTTCCAAACTTGCAAATTGATTGTAAGAACTAAATAACAAAATGTATGTCTTTAAGGAGGATGTCCATCTGGTTACCCTAGTAGTTTAGTAGAGTAAAAAAATAAATAAATAAAAATTCCTCAAAAACAAAGAAATGCTATAGTAAGCATTGTATGGTGCCACCAAGGCCAGAACCCACATTGTTTTCTTTACCGACATTTGCTATCTTAGTATGGATTTCTTCTCCATTTTTTTATTATTTTCAATTATTTTTCTTTTTTAAAATTTATTCTTCTTTCATATATTACATCCTGACTGCAGATTCCCCTTCTTCCCCCAGTTTCTTCCTCTCTCCTCCCCTTTCCCCCAGATCAACCTCCCTGCCTTTCCCTATATCAACCCCCACATCCCCTCTGAAAGAAGGCCTCCTGGGGACATCAATCAAACTTGACATAACAAGCTACAATAAAACTAGGCACATACCATCACATCAAGGCTGCACAAGGCAACCCAGTAGAGGGAAAAGGGTCCCAAAATCAGGCAAGAGTAAGAGAAAGTCCCAGCTCCCACTGTTAGGAATCCCACAAAACACCAAGCTGCACAACCATAACATATATGTTATGAGGACATAGGTCAGACCCATACAGGCGCCCTAATCTCTGCAAGCCCTCATGAGTCTTGGTAAACTGATTCTGTGGGATGGAGAAAAGAATCCTAATAACAGGGGCACAATGCCTTAACCAACCATCGTCTGTAGCCATGCTAGGCTTCAAGTAGAGGGATGGGAGCTCCAACCCAGCCACAAAACCTTTGATCTACAGTGGGTCCTGCCTGAAGGATGTGTGGGGACTGGAGCCTAGCATAATAGTCATCAGAAAGACCAGATAGACCAAAGAGGCTTCACCCAGCAACTGAGGGGAGCAGATGCAGAGTACCACAGCCAAACACTAGGTGGGGCTCAGGAGATCCTCAGAGGAGAGGGAGGAAGGATTGGAGAGCCAGAGATGTCAAGAATTTATTCTCCTTCTAATCACAAGGTGGCTGCTGCATCCCGACTATTATATCTGCATTCCAAGCAGAGAAAAAGCAAAGGTGAAGGTGCATGACCAGCTTTCTCAGCAGCTCTGCCAAACAGACCTCTGCCACAAGGAAATATTCTTTGTGTCCATCAACATTCTTTAAGATGCAATGCTGTTAATCAGGAAGATGGAAGAATGACTAAAAAAGGTGTTAGCATTGTCTGCTGCTGCAGGGTGGTACCTGATGCACCTCCCAGAACACACACATAGCAAGCACCTTATATGAGTTACATATCATTAGGGCAGAAATAGGTTATGGTTTTCTAAAATTCCAGCCCCTTTGTGACTGATACGTGACCCCAAAGTCACACTGTCCTATTTGTATGCAGTCTCTGTCACCTGCTGAGCATCTGCAGGCATCACCCTGGTATGATTCATTTTCTCTTTGTCCTTTGTCCATAGTGCCACTGAGAACCAGCCTTTCGTGATATTAACATCTCTAAGAATCACTCCGCAGATCCTCCCTCTCATCAATTACCCCATGAATTGCTTCCATGCCCAGCATTCCTGGGTGTGTCCTGTCATGTTGCTTTATAACACAGGAACATATATGATCTTGGGAAGTCACTAGTGACTTCCTCTAAAACCCCATGGAAGCCCGCAGATTCTCTCCATATTGACCTCTTCCCAGGGCATGTGTGTATTGCAGCCACATACCCTGTCACCAGGAAAGAACCTGTAGGAACATTCTAAGAGGGGTGATGAGTTCACTGGTGTCTGTACTCCACTTCCCCACCAAGGGGCGATTTACTCCACTAGAGCCATCTCCAAACAAATCCTGCACATTAGCAAACAGCCACTTCCAACTTCTCTTATGCAGACAAAGAAAGAAACAGAAACAGAAGAAATAAAGAGGAAGAGAGAAAAGAAGGGAGGTAGAGAGGAGGGAAAGAAGAGAGGGAGGAGGAAGGAAGGAAAGGAGAGAAATAGAAGAGGGGGAAAAGGGATTAAAGAAAACAGGAACAGGATGTAAGGTAGGCAGAGGACTAATTGGAAAGATGGGGATTTGTATCAGGGATTTGCTACTTTGAGATTTCCTTTGTCTCTTCAACCCTCCTCCACCCTTATTCCACCCTTCCTAACCCCCAACACTAGGTAGGAGAGAAAGGATAGAGGGAAAGGGAGCATAGTTATCCTTAGACTACTTCCTGCTGATTGGGGGCATTGCTGAGTTCCTTGGGGCAAGTTTGATCTTCACTGTCAGGTTAATTTCTTCTTCTCTCTTTGCTTGTGACCACTTGATAAATGGAAATAAACTGCAACACCAGTAACCAGCAACCAATAATCAACAACCAGCAACCAGCAACCTGCAACCTGCAACCAGCAAACACCAGCAGCAGCAGGAGAAGCAGCAGGAAGAGGAGCAGTAACTGCTGCAGCCTCTCTTGTGGTTCTAGCATTTATATGCACTCTTAAGAGTCCCCAGAATTCCAAATGTCATACACTTGCATAAACTATCTTCAGAGGGCAAAATCCTCCCTCTCATCAATTACCCCATGAATTGCCTCCATGACCAGCATTCCTGGGTAGTGTCCTGTCATGTTGCTTTATAACACAGGAACATATATGCTCTTGGAAAGTCACTGCTAAAACATGAGGTAAATCATAGTCAGATGCTGTGGACAATCTGAAGCAGCCCCATACCTCACACCTGAGTTTAAAACAAAAACATGTTCCCATAACATTTTTTGTGTTTTTAAAGAAACAAAAAATTCTCACTATGGTGATTAGTGAGAGTTGGAGGGGACAGAAGAGGGAAGTGGCGGGGGGTGGATGAATGTGATCACATGCATTGTATACAAATATGAAATTGTCAGAATAAAAATAATAGAATATTATTATTAGTTGCCAAATGCATATAAACTGGACATTGGGAATGTATGCTATTCCTTATAATTTTTGTAATTGTTGCCTAATTGCTTTTAATGTTTTGCATTGTATTTATTGTTATAATGAAAAAGAACCTTTTATTGAACTAAAAGAGGGAGATGTTGGGGGGAAGATACACCTTAAATTTAAAAAAAGAGGATAGGAGGGAGAGAGGGAAGCGAGTATGAGGGTGGGATCTGAAGGGGAGGAGAGAGGGAGCTGTGATTGAGATGTAACTTGAAGAAATAAATACATGTTTAAAAATACACTGTATATATGTATAAAATTCTCAAAATCTAATAAATGTATTAAATTATGTTTCCTTAAAAATTAACAGTAAGGGGTCAGCAGGATAAATAGAATGTTCTAGCTGTGATCTAGGATTTCTGAGCCTGAGTTGTGCAGTATGCATTTTACAGATGGAAAAATGGAGGAACAGAGGAAGGACATCCTTCCTCCAAGTTAATAGAGCAATGTAGCCAAGCAGGGTTCCAAGCTATTTCCAGTGTCCATGCTGACCTGGAGTCCTTATGCCTCAGTTTCCCTAGCTCTTAAATAGAAGTCTGAAATGTGGGGGCCTTGTGAATACCATTGTCCCTGCATCCTATGAAACTCACCTGTTGGGTATCAAAGGCACTCTCCATGCATACCAAGGGCTATGTTTTCATAGGCATGCTAGTCTCAGTGACAGAAGAATTCCACATTCCTTCAGACTCTTCATGAATCTTCTCTGGAGCAATCCTTTTGCTCTCTGGGACATTTGTTCTCAAAGCATTTCTACAACCAACTTCAGTTGCATGTGATGAGCTTCCCTCAAATGTGGTGCAAAGAATATGCCTGTATTTGACATGAGATGGGACAAGAACATCTCTATGAAATTTGTGAGTTTTCTGCATCTCTCTGCCACACTGATCCTGACTTACCAGATCTCATAGTCCTGTGACTGACTGTACAAGGCCTGTTTGGGGACTGAGTTGCTTGGGAGTGTTTGGAGAAGGAACAGGGCTGTATTGAATTGGATGGACACTCAGCAGTTGTGTGATTTTAGTCATTCTTTCTAGAACCCCGTATGCAATGTTTCAGAAGAATCAGAGACAGAGTGAAGTGCAAATGGCAAGGTCCTATGACTTTAGTTACTATCCAACTGTATAAGGGGATGAATGGATCAGGACCAGGATCTAGGCCAGACAAAAGGAGACCAGTGTGGATATTTAGGATACAATTAGAGTGTCTTTATTGCAGGAAGAACAGCCTGTTAGGGTCCCTCTCTGGGGGAGGGTATCCAATCAACACCCCCACCCTTCCACACACTCACATACCTTGTCTTGGGGTTGCTATTGTTGTGATAAACACCATTGCATAAGCAATTTGATAAAGAAAAGGCTTATATATCCTAGGTCACAGTCCATTGAGGGAGCCCAAGGCTGGCACTGAGAGCAGGAATCTCGAGTCAAGCACTGAAGTGGATGCCATGGAGAAAGACTCTGCCTTCTGGTTTGCTCCCGATGGCTCCTCAGCCCACTTTCTTGTCACACAGGACCACTGCCCAGGAGTGGCACCACTCACGATGAGCTGAGATTTCCCATGTCAATCATTAATAAAGAAAATGCCCCACAGACTTTCCTACAGACCAATCTGATGGTGGCATCTTCTCAGCTGAAATTCTCTGTTCTCATAGTGGGTGTCAAGTTGACAAAACAACAAAACAAGCACTTACCTGGAGTACCCAGGAATGAAACAGTGGTGAGAATGTGGCTACCAAGCAGTTGGGAGCACAGACAATTGGAAGCACACACCTTGTTCAAAAGTCTTCTAGCTACCCATTTGCCAAATACCAATTAGTTGATGTGACATACGCTTGCAGGTGGTACTTAGCATTCAGACCCCGGTGTGGCCTCTGCTGAGACCCTGGTTCAGGAGTGGCCTAGAAAGTTTGCTGCTTGGAGACCACCTCCCAGTCTCTGAGTTTTGTGTTTGGATCAGGCCTTTGACAGGTATCAGGAAGACCAAGCGCAGAGATTAAGGCCATCAAGAATGCCAACATTAAAGACCAGCTACTCTGTGCAAGGCCCCCGGGACAGAGATAGGGGTCTTAATCACAATATGGACACTGATGTAGATTTGGCGGTGGGTTTATTCTAAACACACTGAGATGAACAAGCTAACTCTATTGACCCAATCTGTATATGCTCAGAGTGGGAGGAGGCAGTGAGGGTCCAGCCAGTCATCTCTGAAGAGCTTAGGCAACTGGAGGCACACACCTCCAACTTCGATCCCATTCTGGACCCCAAACCAGAGTAGAATTGTACAGCCTTGACTAGCCAAGTGGGGGAGGCGTGCCCAATTAAGGTGGCCACTGCAGGAATTTAATAAGCAGGGGACCATTTTCCGAGAGAGTTCTGCATTGGAGAACCTGGCCTTCATTTCTGAACACAGAAGCGTTTGATGTCAGACATCTGACTCTGTGCTGAGTTCTCAGCCAGCTCTGCAGAAGGCCCGCATCCCAGGGAGTGTCCTTTGAAGGAGCCAGGGCTGTCAATGGAGTTGTACTAATTAGGCAACAGGAGTGGCCCCAAATGCCCATCTTCGTTTGCAATTCAGCGTGTCTCTAATTTGCCAAATATAAAACATCCTCTCTGGAAAATCACATGCAACTTAGTGAGAGAGATTTCCTTACCTGCCAGCTAGGAAACACCTAGGATATCAGCGAATTGCCAACTGTCCTATTCATATGATGCAGGCAGACACTGTTCTGGCCAAACTAGCATAAGACACAGTATCTCACTCATGCTAGTCGCATGCTCTACCATGGAGCCACACACCCACACTCTATGTCTTGGATTCCCATTTTACAGATAAGCAGAGTGGGACCCAAGGAAATGAAAAGCTTCCTCATCAATCACAGGGCTGGTGACAGACAAAGACAGGATGGTGACTGCTGTAGAAACAGTGGGTCTCAGCTGGAAGCTTGCTCTGTGGGGGACTTTCAAAAAGGTCCAGAGACAATTTGATTGCCATAGCTGGAGGGGTATGGAGGAGCAGTTCCTGGTGCCTACCAGGTAGAAGCCCAAGATGCTGGTAGACTCCTACAGTGCAAAAGGCAGACCAGAACACAGAAATGTGTGGATTACAGAATTGTCTATCAAATGGGCTTCCGAACCCCAGGTGTGTGTGGTTAGCGAGAATGAGAAGGCTTTGCACCTATCTGCTAGCAACAGTTACGTGATTAGAGGAAAGTCACTCAATTTCTCTGAGCCTCATTTGTCATCATCTTTAAAATAGAAAAGTGAGAAGAATCTTCAAGTAAATGTGAAGCCCTCCCTCCTTCCCCCCTCTTTCTCCTTTCTAGAAGCAATCAGATACACATCTAGAAGTTCACTCGAGCAAGGCCATTGTCGAGGTGTAGACCCACAATCCTCAGAAACCCCATCTTGCACTAAGAAATCCTTCAGCATTGGATTCAAAATCATGTGACTATGAAAGACGTAAATTAATATCTTTGTGTTCCTAGAATTATAAATTTATTCACTGAAATAAAATATATGCATCCAATGCCCTGGGCCCCTCCAAGCTGCTCTGAGCTGGGGGGCGGTCTCTCCAATCGTCATCTTCCAGACCTGCACCTCCCCACCTCCCGTTCCCGGACTTTCACCATCAGGAGTACACAGGTAGGATTTCTCCCTTTCCGGCCCCCACATCCCCTAGGCCACCAGTGCTTGGTCACAGAGCCTGCTTGCCTGAGCTGAGAGCTGTGCCCCAAGTTGCACTCTACCCTCCCTGCCCCTCTGAGGTGACAAGGCCTCAATCCCCAGGAACATCCAGCTTCACCCTATGGATCCTGCACCACCTCGGATCTCCCTGAACCCCAGCACCTAGGGTATATCTTCCCTTCCCTGCCCCCAGCGCCCCACTCTGCCCATCACCCTGGGACCCTCCAAGCTGCTCTGAGCTTGGGGCTGTCTCTCCAATTATCATCTTCCGGAACTACACCTCCCCACATTCCCAGAATTTCACCCTCAGGACTACATATCCTCTCACTCTCAGGACTACATAGGATTACACAGGATTACATAGGACTACACAGATCTACATAGGACTACATAAGAGTACATAGGACCACATAGGGCTACACAGAACTACACAGGACTACATAGGACTACACAGGATTTCAAAGGACTACACACCCTGGGCAGAGCTACAGCTCAATAAGATTATAAGCCTCCAAACCAACGTTCCTTCCTTGACACCAAGTTCAGAAGGCCCCAGGAGCAAACAACTAAGGAACACTAGATGGCAAAAGGCCAGTGAAAGAACAGAACTGACAAAAGTCAGGGAAATATGACTCCAACAAAACTCAACCATACTAACACAGCAAGCCCTGGCCATTCCACCATTGCTGAAATGCAAGAATATGATGACAAATCTATACTCATGAAAATGATAGAGGTCTTAAAAGAAAAAAAGAATAAGTCCCTTCAAGAATCTCAAGAAGCTACAATCCTACAGTTGAAAGCAATGGAGAATTCCTTTAAAGACTTCCAAGTCAAACAATAATGAGAAAGAGAGAAAGCTGTGAAAGAACTTCAGGTAAAGACAAGCAAATTGGAACAATAAATATATAAAAAAGTTCAAGACCTGAAAATAGAAGTGGAAAAAATAAAGAAAGCACAAGCAGAGACAATCCTGGAGGCAGAAAACCAAAAAAAGAGAGCAGGAATTACAGACATGAGTGTCACCAATAGGATACAAGAGATGGAAGATGGAATCTCAGGTGTGGAAGACTCCATTGAAGAAATCAATACAACAACCAAGAGAATGAGAAATCTAAAAAAGTCCTCACTCAAAACGTCCAAGAAATCAAGGACTTAATGAAAAGACAGAACCTAAGAATTATAGACATAGATGAAAGAGAAGACTCCAGACTACAAGGACCAGGAAACATTTTCAACAAAATCATAGAAGAAAATTTCCCAAACCTAAAGAAAGAGATGCCAGTAAAATCCAAGAAGCATACAGAACCCCAAACAGATTGAACCAGAAAAGAAATTCCTCCCACCACATAATAGTTGAAACTAAATATACAGAACAAAGAAAAAATATTAAAAACTGTAAGAGAAAAAGGTCAATTAACATATAATGGCAGACCCATCAGAACTACACCAGACTTTTCCTCAGAAACTTTAAAAGCCAAAAGCCAGAAGGGCATGGTCTGATGCTGCAAGCCCTAAGAGACCACAGGTGCCATCTCAGATTACTGTGCCCAGCAAAACTTTCAATTACCATAGATGGAGAGAACAAAATATTCCACAACAAGACCAAATTCAAACAATATCTACCCATAAATCCAGCTCTACAGAAGATCTTGGAAGAAAAATTACAACTGAGGGAAGGTAACTATGGCCAAGAAAACACAGGAAACACATAACTCTAATGCAGCTAAGCCAAAAGAAACACCCAAAGCACTAACACCACCTACATCAAAATAGCAGGAAATAACAAACTAGGATCATTAATATCTCTCAACATCAATGGACTCAACCCACCTATAAAAGGACATAGGCTTACAGAATGGATTCATAAACAAGACCCATCATTTTGCTGTATACAAGAAATGCACCTCACCAACAAAGGTAGTCTCCACCTCAGAGTAAAGGGTTGGGAAAAGGTTTTCCAAACAAATGGTCCCAGGAAGCAAATCCTAATATCCAATAAAATAGACTTTCAACCTAAATTAATAAAAAAAAAAAGATAGGGAAGGACACTGCATATTTGTCAAAGGAAAAAATTCATCAAGATAACATCTCAATACTGAATATCTATGCCCCAAACATAAGGGCACCCACATTTGTATAAGAGACACTACTAAAGCATAAACCATACATTGATCCCCACACACTAATAGTGGGAGACTTCAACACCCAACTCAAACCAATCAACAGGTCATCAAGACAGAAGCCAAACAGAGAAATAATGAGACTAACAGAGGTCATGAATCAAACTGACTTAACAAATATCTGTAGAACATTTCACTCAAATTCAAAAGAATATTCCTTCTTCTCAGCACCTCATGGAATCTTCTCCAAAATTGACCATATACTCAGTCACAAAGCAAGCCTCAACAGATACAAGAAAACTGAAATAACCCCTTGTATTTTATTGGACCATCATGGATTAAAGCTGGAATTCAACAACAACAGAAATACCAAAATGGCCACACATTCATGGAAATTAAAAAACTCTCTACTCAATGACTATTGGGTCAGGGAAGAACTAAAGAAGGAAATCAAAGACATCCTGAAACTCAATGAAAAGGAAGCACAACATTCCCAAACCTATGGGACACAATGAAAGCAGTGCTACATGAAAGTTCATAGCACTAAGTGCCTTCAAAAAGAAAATTGTGACAGCTCATATTAACAACTTAACAGCTGAACTGGAAGAGCTAGAAGAAAAAAAAAGAAGAAGAAGCAAACACTCCCAAGAGGAACAGACAGCAGGAAATCATCAAACTTAGGGCTGAAATCAACAACTTAGAAACAAAAAGAACAATACAAAGAATTGATGAAACTAAGACTTGGCTCTTTGAGAAAGCCAACATAATAGACAAACTCTTAGCCAAACTAACTAAAAGGCAGAGGGAAAAATATGCAAATCAACAAAATCAGAAATAAAAAGGGAGTATTAACAACAGACATCCAGTAAATCCAAAGAATCTTTAGGTCTTACTTCAAAACCCTGCATTCCACAAAATTTCCAAACCTAAGTGAAATGGACAACTTCTTGATAGATTCCACCTACCAAAGTTTAATCAAGATTAACAAATTAAACAGCCCTATAACCCCTAAGGAAATAGAAATAGTCATTAAAAATCTCCCAAACAAAAAAAGCTCAGGACTGGATGGTTTCAGCACAGAATTCTACCAGATCTTCAAAGAAGAGCTAATACCAATACTTTTCAAACTCTTCCACAAAATAGAAACAGAAGGAACACTACCGAACTCATTCTATGAGGCCACAGTCACCCTGATACCTAAACCACACAAAGACTCAACAAAGAAAATTTCAGACCAACTTCCCTCATGAACATAGATGCAAAAATACTTAATAAAATCAAATCCAAGAACACATCAAAAGTATCATACACCATGATCAAGTAGGCTTCATCCTAGGAATGCAGGGCTGGTTCAACATAAGAAAATCCATTAATGTAATCCACCATATAAACAAGCTGAAATAAAAAAAACACATGATCATCTCATTAGATGCAGAAAAAACATTTGACAAAACCCAACACCCCTTCACGCTAAAAGTCTTGGAGAGAACGGGCATACAAGGACCATACCTAGAAATAATAAAGGATATATACAGCAAACCAGTAGCCAACATCAAATTAAATGGAGAGAAACTTAAAGCTTTAAGGCATAGATGACTACTCTCCCCATACCTCTTCAACATAGTACTTGAAGTTCCAGCGAGAGCAATAAGACAATTAAAGGAAATCAAGGGGATAAAAATCAGAAAGGAAGAAGTCAAATTATCCCTATTCATAGACGATATGATAGTTTATGTAAATGACCCAAAAATTTCCACCAAAGAACACCTACAGCTGTTAGACTCAGTCAGTAAGGTGGCTGGATACAAAATTAACTCAAAAAAAAAATCTGAAGCCCTTCTTTACACAAAAGATAAATGGGCTGAGAAAGAAATTAGGGAAACAACCCCCTTCACAATAGCCAAAAATAATATAAAATACCTGGAAGTAACTCTAACCAAGCAAGTGAAAGACCTGTACAACAAGAACTTCAAGTTCTTGAAAAAAGAAATGGAAGAAGATATCAGAAGATGGAAAGAGCTCCCATGTTTGTGGATAGGTAGGATCAACATAATAAAATGGCCATCCTACCAAAAGCAATATACAGATTCAATGCAATTCCCATCAAAATACCAACACAATTCTTTACAGACCTCAAAAGAATAACTCTCCATTTCATATGGAAAAACAAAAAACCCAGAATAGCTAAATCAACCCTGTACAATAAAACATCTGGAGGTATCACCATTCCTCATTTCAAGCTATACTACAGAGCAATAGTAATAAAGACAGCATGGTACTGGTATAGAAACAGACAAGTTGATCAATGGAATCAAATTGAAGACCCAGAAATAAACCCACACACCTGAGGTCACTTAATTTTTGATAAAGAAGCCAAAACCATACAATAGAAAAAGGACAGCATTTTCAACAAATGGTGCTGGTCTAACTGGATGTCGACATGTAAAAGAATGCAAATAGACTCATATTTATCACTTTGCACAAAACTTAAGTCCAAGTGGATCAAAGACCTTAACATAAAACCAGGCACACTAAATATAATAGAAGAGAAAGTGGGGGAAAGCCTGGAACTTATTGGTATAGGTGACAACTTCCTAAACAGAACACCAATAGCTGAGGCCCTAAGACCAATGATCAGTAAATGGGACCTCATGAAACTGAAAATCTTTTGTAATGCAAAGGACACTGTCATTAAAATAAAACAGCAGCCTACAGATTTGGAAAAGATCTTCACCAACCCCACATCTGACAGAGGGCTAATATCCAAAATCTATAAAGAACTCAAGAAACTAAATACCAGCAAACCAAGTAACCCAATCAAAAAATGGGGAACAGATCTAAACAGAGAAGTCACAAAAGAGGAATCTAAAATGGCCAAGAGACACTTGAAGAAATGCTCAACATTCTTAATTGTCAGAGAAATGCAACTCAAGGTGACTCTGAGATTCCATCTCACTCCTCTCAAAATGGCTAAGATCAAAAACTCAAAAGACAGCCTATGCTGGTGAGGCTGCAAAGGAAAGAGAACACTCCCCCATTGCTGGTGGGGGTGCAAACTTGTACAGCCACTATGGAAATCAGTCTAGCGATATCTTAGAAAACTTGGAATAGCTCTACCTCAAGACCCAGCCATACCACTCCTGGGCATATATCCAAAAGATTACTCACCAACCCACAGGGACTACTCAACTATGCTCATAGCAGCTTTATTTGTAATAGCTGGAAACTGGAAACAACCCAGATGTCCTTCAACCAAAGAATGGACTAAGAAAAACCTGTTGTACATTTACACAATGGAATATTACTCAGCTATCAGAAACAAGGAAATCATGCAATTTGCAACCAAATGAATGGATCTAGAAAAGCTTATCATGAGTTAGCTAACTCAGACTCAGAAAGATACACATGGCATCTATTCACTTATAACTGGATTTTAGCCATTATAGTATAAGATAACCATCCTACAATCAATAGACCCAAAAGAGCAGGAATAGGGACTTGATTACCTGTCAGTGAGACACCCCACCCTAGTGAATCTGCCATGTATGCCACCTGTGCAAGAGGAAGCTCTTAGACCTCATGTGACTAACAAACTGAGGGGGGCTGATACACAGTGACACTCCACATTGGAGGGATGGGATAGGTGGGAGGGGGGTAGAGGGTGTGAGAGTGGGGCCGGGAGGGGTGGCAATGGAGACATATGAAGTAATAAATAAATGTTTTCAAAAATATATATGCATCATTTTTCATTAAAAAAGATGTAACCTCACTTTCATTGAGACATCGGGGCTCAGCATTCAACTCAATGCAGGCAGAGAAGGTGAGGCTTGGGCTCTGCATCTCCTTTCCAGCATGTGTTCTCTGTGTTCTTCATTCCTCCACTTACGCTAATGTGACTGGAGTGTGAGTGACAGCTCCCAGGATTTGTGTTCTACAATGCACTGGCCAAGGACAATATCACATCTTTCTGGGGAAAACTGATTGACCTAGGAATATGCACATGACCCACTTTGACTTGTGAGACAAAAGATGTCACCTCTTTCATGGGAACAAGTTGGGAGATCAGCCCTCTTTCTGACCCATCTGTGGACTGGGAGGACTTAGTAGATATTCCATAGGGAAAGTCATTCTGGAGTCACAGCTACTGTACTAAGTATGGATATATTTGAGTCTCTGAATACAGCCAGGCATGACTCCTGGTCTTTCCACTCATGTGAGAGCCCTGTAAGCCTCTTTTGACTTGTACATTGTTGTTTCTTGGGAGGAAATTAGTTCTGAGGAGCACAAGTAACAGTTCAAGTGCTCTGTCTAAGGCAGGGACTAAGGTGGATCTGCGCCAGAACTTAACTCCTGCTCTATTGCATATTCTCTTTTTATAGAAGCATGGCACATATGTATATAAATATCTGTATAGGAAGAGAATGAGATAGGTGTAAGGGGCAGAAAGAGATGGAGGAGAGGGGAGGAAAAGAGAGAAACACTGGTGTTCAGACCAGTGAATGTCCACAAATTTACAGGTGAGCATCTAGTGAAGACTGGGCATTGAAGCCTAGGGCCCCCTCTATCTCTTCTTCCTGACTGATCCCCTAGGCTAACCACACTCCTCACTTTTAACACCACTGGTTAGTGATGCCTCTTTAGTTTTTGGTTGATTGGTTTATTGTATTTGGCTTATGGCTCCTCCAGTCAGGTCAGGCAAGCCTGGTTCTATTCTATTCTGTATTTGTGGGGGCAACTCAAAGGCTCAGCACTAAATTCATTAGGGTAGAGAAATTCAAACAATATCTGGGGACCCTCCAATACATCTATGCCTGTGATCTCTTTCCAGCCCAGCCCCTGCTGATAGGAAAACTCCTCCTGAGAGTTCAGAATTCCACACTGTGCATTCCTGAATGTGTCTTCTGATGGTCATGTGCACTCACCTCTGTGAACAAGCCAGCCCATGGAGCATGCATGCAAATCCTGGAACATCTTTTGTTGGTTTTTTTTTGGGGGGGGGGGTGCTGATATCAAACTCCTGCTCTTCTTGCTTTGTCCTCTTGAATGCTCAGAATGCAGGTGTGTACCATCACTCCCTGCCTGGCATGTCATCTTCTGCAGTGGCTCTTGAGCAAATGTCCACTCCAGCAGTAATAGCAACTCTCTCCTGCCCGGGTTTTCGGCAACACATGGTATTTTCTGCCA
Organism: Lophiomys imhausi; assembly: GCA_907164525.1. Classification (NCBI taxonomy): domain Eukaryota; kingdom Metazoa; phylum Chordata; class Mammalia; order Rodentia; family Muridae; genus Lophiomys; species Lophiomys imhausi. The sequence goes on from CAJQZJ010033049.1 coordinate 4,427,113, forward strand.
TTTTTGGTTAGACCATTCTGGTGTGTGGTGTACTTATGTTCTTTTAAATATGGTAAGTCAAGTCTGTTTTACCTGAAACCATGGCCCACCTCTTGTGGATATTTGCACATAGAAGAATGATTGAGTGGCAGTGACTTGAGGACACTGGACTGTCTCGTGAACTGTTAGCAAGAACTTCCAGACTCCAGGCTCTTCTCTCCAGATGGAACAGATGGGGAGCAAACAGGACTGATCAGCACCGTTTGTTGGTATAATGCTGCAGGTCACTTACTAACACCTGTCTGTCCCTAGAAGTTACGTGTCCTTCTATCTGTCATCCTTTTACACTCAGATAGGAGGACAGATAGTGTGGCATCAAGAGACACAAATGAGGGTGTAAGGGCAGAAAAGCAAAGTAGGCTATTGGTTTGGGAAGGTTGAAGTATCTCTAGGATTTCCATTTAGCTTCAACTTGCAAGAGCAGACATTTCTAACAGGAAAGGAGATAAAGAGGACAGAGTGGACTAAGGGAAGCAGTTGGCAGAATAATATTCCCCAAAGGTGTCCACATCTACTCAGAAAGCATTTATGTTAAAGTGTGTGTGTGCCAAAGAACACACATGGAGGCCAGAGGACAACCTCAGGTAGTACTCTGCTCCCAGCATGTGAGTGTCATGGATTCAACTCAGGTTATCTGGTTTGGTGGCAATGCCTTTACCTAGTGGCCTCTAAGTGTTCACATTTTAATATGTAAGACCTGCAAATGGTAGACAAACTTATAAATGTGATTAAGATGATAAAATAAGAAAACATGGAGGAAGAGGAGAAAAGAATTTAAGAGTGGAAAGGAGTGAAACTCTCTTCATGGACTCACTACATAAAACCTACATAATCAATCCAGCCAAACCTCATCATAGATGGGTAGACAATCTCCAAACTCTGCCCCTTACTGAAGACATACTGTAGTTTCTGGGGAAGGGAGACCATTGTTTTGCTTTGTTTTGTTTTGTATTTCAGGGGTGGTCACTTACAGGTTTTCCATGCTTCAGTGGATGGCCCCACAGCCATGGACACATAGACAGCACTAACTGGACTTAGAGGGTTATAAAAAGTAAACAAAACATGAAGTTGGGAGAGTCTAGCTTCTGGGAGATGTGGAGGGAATTAGAAGGGTAAAATGAGGAGTGGGTATGATAATATTTTGTTATATACATGTATTAAATTTTCAAAAATCAATTGAGATTCCACTTCCCTGATGACCCTAGCTTGGGTCAAGTTGACATAAAACTAGCCAGCACACCCCTGTTCCTAGGAAGACCAGTACAGTCCAGATAGGCTAGTTGGGGCCAATAACTCAGCAGACAGCACCTGAAAAGCAATGTGAGCATGTACGCGAGCATGTGTGTGTCTGTGTGTGTATGTGTGTGTGTGTGTGTGTGTGTGTGTGT
>CAJQZJ010033049.1:4434745-4445417 GCA_907164525.1 Lophiomys imhausi
ACACACACACACACACACACACACACACACACACACACACACACACAAAGAGAGAGAGATACACAGAGAGATACAGAGAGAGACAGATAGACAGACAGACAGAGAGACAGAATAATGAGAGGGAGTAGTAGACATGAGCTTAAGATGCCACATCAGATCTGTGGATAAGCTAGTCAGAGCCTGTAGTGCAGGCTCTTACTTTCACTAAGACTATCCCTGTCCATGGTCCCCTGAACCGATGTTTGAACATGTGACACCACCACCTGGCCATCATAAGGAATAGCATAGGTAAGAACACGCAGGCAGAGAAAAACTCTGCACAGGTTTTTTCTCTCTCCCCTGTAGGAATAAAGGTCAGAGCAGAAGCAAGCATTGGCAGTGTGCACTTGTAACCTTTTATCTCACCCATTAATAAATATGGGCCAGTTGCTGCCCTAGACTAGGACCTATGCAGACTGGAAATTTCTCCTTGTGAGAGACAGAAGTGACCGTGTGAGAGATAATTGATGATACGGGCATTAGTTTTTTGTTGCTACCTAACTAGCCACTGGCCTGGAATCCAAACGTTAACCGGGCTGCGTTCTTTCCAAAGACTCAGGGAGAGAATTTGTTTTCTTGTCTTTTCCAGCTAGCAGGAGCTGACTCTTTCTTTGACTTATGGTCCCTTTCTTTAAAGTAAGCAAAGTCTAGCCACATCCTTTGCACTCTGTTCTCTCTCTCTCTCTCTCTCTCTCTCTCTCTCTCTCTGCCCTCTCTCCCCACTACTCTTCCAAAGAACCCCAGAATCATGCAAGGGCTATTGAGGCATCCAGGTTAGTCCATCTCTAGGTTTCTAATAACTAACCTCAATTTTATCACTAACCCCCTTTTCAGGTAACAGAACACTTTCTATTTCCTGTGCTAAGGATATACCTATTGGGGCCAGGGATAAGGGGGTCTACTCTCTTGCCTGTCCTTTTCTTTTCTTTTTTTTTCAGGTTACCTTCTTTTTTTTTAAATACTTTATTTTTTTTCTTCAAGTTACATCTCAGTCACAAACCCTTCCCTATTCCCCCTTCCTATCCCGCCCTTCCACCCTCTTCCCCCCAGAAGTTTCCTCTTTCAGTCCAACAGATGGTTCCTTCTCTTATAACAGTAAATACTATACAAAACAACAGATATAAATATGCCACATTTATGAGAGTTAAATGGCCCAGTATACCTTCCCAATGTACAGTTTATGCATATTTGGCCCCTGACTTTAACATTCTACTATCTAACCATCTCCATGAGTTTAAAGTCTATATCTGACTCAACATTCATACTAACTTGCAACACACTTTTAAGAGTATCTTCTTAGATCTATAACACCCTCTTGATTCCTAAACAACTCAAAATTTAGCTATGAGACTCTAGCTGTCTATTCTTCAACCACCTCAGAGACCTGAGAGGGATAAATATATCTGCTTATATAGGAAGTGCAGGGCCTGCAGCTTCCAAAACTAAGAAATGACATACCAGTGACTGCCTGGACAGTTCCCATTTTCTCTCCATACATTCCTGCATCAGTCTTCAGCCTTTGGGTCCTGTTTCTCTGACAGACATTTGTTGTAGAGCAGGGATTATGAAGGACTTACCTACCCTGTCTTGGCAGAGCTAGGCTGTCGACTTCCCTGCTACCAAGTTTTGTCCTTTTTGGACAGCAGTCTGTCTGCAGTTGGTGCAAGGGGTTTTTTCATGCCAAGAGATAGGCTTGCCACTAATTCAACCATCTCACACTGGAGATTCTTCGATGCTTATCTTCTACTTGGAGTAGAATAGGGGGTGCTGTCAGGAGCTGATATGTCTCGATATCAAAAAAAAAAGAAAATCTTAATTTAAGATAACATCTTTCAATGCCACATTCTGCAGATCTCTTGGGGTTTTTGAAGATGCCCTATCCATCTCTTGTATTTAGATAAGCAAATGTTGCTTGTCTCTTAACAACTTGATTACTGGGTAGTTTAGAGAAAATCTGTGATAGACTGTCAGAGTAGCTAACAAAGTGACATGTTTGCATGACTAGGAGTTTGTTTTACTTAACTATCCTAGACAGTTTTAGACGGTTGGTATCAAGAGGCCAGAGCTTCACATTTTATTTTTAAGTATCTCTAGGTATGATACCATTAGGAAGCATTACCTTTAATTTTGTATCAATATACAAAGATCTATTCAATTGTGGTTAAATATACTCTTAATTATGTATCAATATACAAAGATCAATGCCTATGTAGCCCAATACAATCTTAATATTACGTTCATATACTAGGGTCAATACCATTGTGGCCAACTATAATCTTAATTTTGTATCAATATACAAAGATCAATACCGATGTAATCCAATACAATCTTATTTTTGCACAATAAACAATGGTCAATACCACTTTAGCCGAATATACTACTAATTTTGTATCAATATACAAAGGTATAAGGGCATATTCAATAATCTGCCCCTTCTTCTTGGACCTTCCTGTGCTATGTCTATGTCTCATTTTTCTCAAGCCCATGCACTCCTACATAGGAGAGGAAGAAGGATACAGAAAAGGAAAAGTAGGAAGTCCCTGGGGCTAACCTCCAAAACCCATTAAACAGGACCATTTATCAGTTTGTAATCTCTTCCCCTAAATATCAGAGTTTTCAGTTATCCTTCAAATAACCAAAAAGAAGGGTGGAGAAACACCCTCCCCCCCTCTGGGCATGGGACATTGCTCTCTTAAAGTGACTTCCTGCTGATTTGGGTCGTAGTAGACCTGTTTGGGGCCCGAACCCAAATGGAAAAAATGGTTAAAAATGTTAGTACAATCCTTTTATGTTCAGTCCTTCTGTTCTCAGCTGTTTAGATGACCTAAGGGGTTTGTAGGCAGAAGCTGATCTTGCAGGCTTCACTGAGGTTCCTGCCGGGGCATTGTGTAGAGCTGAACGGTCCCAGCGACATTGGATTGCTGTGGTGGTTGCAGGCCCCCGATGGAGACAGCTATTGAGGAAGTCTGCCACGCTGAATCAACTGGGTCACTCGTCCTCCTTGGTGCCTGATTCTGCTCTCTGCTGAGGGTTCCGCTGTCCAGCCGTCCCCGGGCTCCCCTAATGGACACTTCGATTCTCCTGGAAAGATAAGAGCAGAGCCCTGCCCCAATCCCAACCCTGGGACAATTGCCCTCTTTTCATGCCCACAAAATAAGCATTTTATCATCTCTCTACCGTTCCCTTGAGTGATAGGTAACATAGATCAGTTACATTGAGAAACCTTTTCCAGATGACAAAACGAATGAGCTGACTCAGTGGAGGATAGTAACACAGCTACCACATGTGAAGCTAAGAGCAAGCCATTGAAACGTGCTGTGTGCTTCATCATCCACAAAATGAGGAGCAAACCAGCTCCAACAACTGAGAATAAAATGTAAAGGCTGCAAACAGGGGATAAAGAACGGCAAATCCCAGAGTGAGGGCCTCCAGAACCACCACACCGCTCTTGTTGTTCCGTGCTCTTCTACCCATCACTGCGTCTTCCAGACATCTTTCATCAGACACTGGAAGCAAAATAATCACTTCTGCCTTTAGTTCCAGAACATCCGTTGCCCTGTGTATGCCACGCAATTTTCCAAATCACAAGCTAATTAAATATCCCAGCAAAAGGCTGAAAGTAGATTAAACATTGATGCGGGCATCCATCGATTAGTGCCTTTCCTTGACTCTTGGTGCAATGTTACCAATAACATTAAATAATCTCTTAATAAAATTTCCTCATTATACCACTGTCCTTCCCTGTTTGAGCCTTCCGGAAATGTGACTCCACAGGGAATAAACACTCCTTCTGAATGGTCATTAATACATGCCAAATAGAATGGGAAGAACAGAGGAAGGGCGGCAGCTCGGCCACAGACTGTTTTCTGGCTGTTATTGCATTACGGTTCAAATAAATTCAGACAAACTAACCCAGACAGCACAAAAGCAGGGTATGTGGATCTCTGAGTCATTTCTGTTTGTTTGTTTAATTTTGAACAGGATCTGGCTGTCCAGTTCAGTAGCAATCCCGAAGGCATTTATTCAGTGTCTAATTATAACAGCTAACATTTATGCAGCTACTCCAGGCAGGAACCATACTAAGATGTGACATGTGGATACCCATTGTCTTCTTGTAGTCCTTCTAACGAATTATAACATCAATACTATCATTATAGTATGCTATAGACAAGGGAAACTGGGGCCAGGAGAAGTAGAGAAACATGCACATGGCTGCAAAGGTGATGATGGAGACCAGCACATTCAATACAAGTCAGCCTGACTTGGGATTCCTAACTACTGCATAGCATACCCTTCTTCGTGCTAGAGTCTGCTGAGAGCCTAAGAGACCATTGTGAAAAATGAAATCCTTGCCCACTAAAAACTGAAAGCAGACGGGGCTAGCAATGGTATTTGTACTTCAGAATTTTGAATTTTAAAACACGTTATGTGATCCCAAACTTTAAAGATACAAAGGACACAATGCAATGGCTAGAAGGAGTCTCTTCCATTATTGTCACCACTTCTTGGTCATTGGCCACTCTATTAAATGCTGTATCCTCTTTGTATCCCCAACATATCCATTATAGAGTAAATGGAACCTATAAACAAGACTGAAAGAGAGTGTTAAACTCCTTGCCATTATTCATGCTGTCAGTGTTGAACAGAGATGCAGCAAGTGGAAGCCAGTGGTTAAGTCCTTGAGTCAACTGAAAGGACTCAAAGTAAAGACCAAATCAAAGACCTCCCCAAAAGGTCTGTCAGTCAAGTTGAACACTTTCCCTTCTTCATCAAACTTTATGGGCAGGCCACACTAAACCCTGATCCTCTCTAATACAAGGGGATGGAGCTTCATTTCTTGGACCTAATTTTGGAAAGTAAGAAAGTGGGATCCAGCTGTATGACCAGGAAGGAAAGGAAATTGTGAGACCAGAACTACACCACACTGATTATACTGTCTTCATGCAGGTTAGGACCAAATCCTGTGACTGCATAAAGGAGACAGAAAGTCTGAGTGGAGTATATGGTTGAGGGTTCAGCCAGGGGAAGACCAAGCTCCTGACTGAACAGAAGTTATCAACAAGGCCTCACATGGAAGACGAGGCATATTCAACCTAAGGGTGTCATCCTCCAAGATAACTTATATTTCATTGGTATACCTTTGAGCCCACTATGACATGATTAAAATTTTAAGCCATACATGCACCTCTAAAATTCTCAAAGAATTAATAAAAGTTTATTGAAACATTTAAACAAGATAGCAGCTTCCAAACATGATTTTAGGAAACACAAGGAACTAAATTGCTTCAAAAAGAGAAGATTTTTTTTTGAACACATAAATAAACTCCATAGGTTTTATGGATCAATGAATAGATACATGGATGGAGAAGAGAAAGATGATGATGATGATGATGATGATGATGGATGATGATGAAGATGATGATGAAAATAGGCAGAGAGAATAGGCAGATCATAGATAGACAGACAGACAGATAGATGATAGAAAGATAGATAGATAGATAGATAGATAGATAGATAGATAGATAGATAGCTTATATGATCATATATAGATAGGAAATAGATACCCGATGGATACTGGGCAGTGATGCTGTATTGACACTAAAGTGTACAAACAGACAGATGTGCACACATACTCCAGTCTGAATAATTGGAGAAGGTCAGGAAAACCTCTATATTCAGTGTCATGTACTACACACAGACTCTCCAGGCAGTCTGGTGGGCTCATTTTCTCTAACTCCTCTCTATTGGGTAAGTTCTTGATTTCTTTTTCTAGTATTGTTCATAATACTCCATACCCAATATCTACCAATAGAAAAAAAATATGGTGTATTCCTACAATGAAATACTTTTTAACAATAAAGAACAAAGATTAAATGCACCACATGGAAGAATCTCAGAAAAATAAAAGAAAGAAGCCAGATGCAAAAGTACATACTAGTGCTATGTGTAGCTCAATGCCAAGGCTTAGCATGTGCAAAGTCCTGGATTCTAACTCTAAACACCACATATATGCACATGTACACATACACAAACACACACATACAGGCATACACATAATCGATACACTATATAATTCCATTTATCTGAAAACATAAATTCAGTTATGCAGACAGAAATCAGACCAGTGGTGGTACAAAGCAGAGTGAGGAATAACTGAAAAATAGCAACCAGGAACTTTTGCGGTAACGGAACTATCCTCTATCAGTTTGAGTGGCAGCTATATAGTCATCTTCATTTGTCAAATATTACTGAACCGAACATTCAACATGGGAACGTGTCATTGAAGGCAAATTACACCTCAGTAAAAGTGACTTTAAAATTCTTTGTTCATCTCGTGAGATTTTTCATGTCATTTGGAATGAATCCCAGAGTCCCTGGGAAAGTTGCAACAGCCCCATTGCTCTTTCCTTGGGCCACCTTGCGGGAGTCACCTGGATCTCCCCACATCTAGTGCCCTCCAGAGAGAGAGTGCCCATCCCTCACTTCCTGCTTTCTCCAGCATTACTGCTCAAATGTGTCTTTCTCAAGAAGTGCTTCACAGGTCCTCCTTCCTCACTCACAGTGAGTTGTTCTTTTGATCATCTCCTATGCTCACCCTTCTTGAAATTTACCGTAGTTCATCGGTGTCCCTGAACTAGAAGGAAGCTGTGTGAGGGCAGACAGTTTGTACATCTCCTAACCCTGCAGACTACTAGGATTCTTGGTAAGTGGTTTCTTGGCCCTCATGCAATTTATTCCCAAGAGTATAGTTATGTTCCCAAGAGCGTGTATGTAGGGAGGTGCACATGCACATGCTTCAATAAATAGCATCAGATGCTGTGAAGGGTGGAGCAGAGCCCAAGCGCAGGCAGCCATTTCTGAGTACTGGCAGATACTGTGAGTGCCTCACCAGGGAAAGGGTCTCGGAGAAAGTGACTTTTGAACCAGGATGCAGTACAATGTGGGAGTGAATCATGCAGGATATGGGCGATAGCATCCCTGGGAAAGCAGCGAGTGCAAAGGCCCTGGGGCTGACACTTGCTTGAGCCATCTAGAACAAAAACAAGGTAAGTGTTCCAGCAGTAAGCATGTTACATTCCCTCTCTGCTGTCACAATGTTCCCTGCTGCTGTGTCTGGCTCTACTTATGGCCACACTTATGACAACGTGAGGTTACATGTTTATTTATTTGTGTGCATAATGTATCACTCCCACAGCATTCCTCAAAGGAAAGACCATAGTTCATTTTATTCAACACAACAGATGTGCACATTGCAAAGTGCTCAATTAGTACACAGGAATAATGGATTCAGTTCCCACGATGAGGAAAAGAATTAACCAAAAAAAGCTAACTTCCCACCCTTTCCTCTTACACCCAAGTGACCCACAGCTGACCTCCTAGAGCTCAGAACTTTATCTGATGATTATCTCCACAAGACAGAGTGGCATGTACATGCACTCATGTTACCAACATTGCACACTGTGGAACTTGGTAATTCTGTGGCTTTGATTGTGTCCTAGTTTGGGTTTATTAAATGTTGTCTCCTTCCTTCCCACCCCATGTCCAAAGTGCCAGTCCCATCATATTCCTTCCAGTTCTATTATTAAAACATGTCTCCATGGTTGGGGTGTGTTCTGTGGAAACATGAGGACCTCAGTGCAATCTCTAATTCCCATATGAAAGCTGGGGCAGCATTGCCTGGGACCCTGGGCCCCAGCAGACAGAGTCAGGCAATCTCTGAAGCTCACTGGCTAGCCAGTCTAGCTAATCTAGACAGTTCCATCCTCAGTGAGACAGTGTCTCAAACAAAGTGAAGGGTCTGGAGAGATGACTCAGTGGTCAAGAGTGCTTGCTGCTCTTCCAGAGACCCCACATTCAGTTCCAAGCCCCCATGTCAGGAGGTTCACAATTTCCTGTAACTCAGATCCAGGGGATTTGGCCTCTGTGGACACCTAAACATTTGAGTGGTGTACTCAATCTGGCATGTACACATAAATAAAAATAAAAATATCTAAAATTAAGGTAGAAAAGTGATGTAAGAAATACTGGAAACATTAGCCTCTAGCCTCCACACAATGCTCACTTGGACAATCAAATCCCTCCACACACATAAATATATACATATACCATATTCACACACACACACAGAGAGAGAGAGAGGGAGAGAGAGAAAGAGAGAGAGAGTGTTACTCTAAAATAATTCCAGTTTTACAGAAAAGTTATAAACATGGTTTAAAAGAATTTCTGCACTCTATTAACCTAAATTCCCCAAATAACATCATCACTCTGTCCAAAATATAGGTATAATTAGGTCTGGTGGTGCATACCTGTGACCTCAGTTCCTGGGAGGCTACGGCAGTCAAGGCTATCCAGCAAGACTTAGTCTCAAACAGAGAAACAGCAATATACATGTACGTAACAGACACATGGGTCTAACATATGTGTGGCTAGAGGCAAGCATGTATCTTTGTGTTACCCACACTAGTCTGTGAACCATTTGGGATGGGATACAAATGAGATGCCCCATTGTTCCTAAATACTGTCTGTTTCCTAATAAACAGGGTATTTGCTTACAAAGCCACCTTACAAAGATCAAAATCTAGAGTAGATAGTATCACACTCCTTCTAACCCCCAGATTTTATTCAGATTTCATGAACTATCTCACACTGTCTTTTGCAGCACAACCAGTAACTGGCTATCTTTAAAACTCTAAATAATAAACGCCACTGCCCTGCTCCTCGCCTGTACTCTGTGCATGTTGATACTGTTAGTGAATGAAGCCACTTTTTGCTCATAAGTCCAGTACAATGCCACTTAAATGTGTTCCTAGATATTTTCATTTGTTTTTGCTGCTATTATCGGAAATGGCATCTGTTAATCTTTTATATTGTACCTTGCTGAATTCTTATACAAGCCCAAAATGTGTTTTATCCAGTTTTCTATGCAGACAGCCATGTTATCTGCAAACAATGGCCATTGATCTCTTCCCTTATAAAATTTTAACTCCTTTCTTTATTTTGTTATTCTGGCCACAAGATACAGGACATGAATTGTTCCAATTAATTTTTCTAAACTTTTAATTTGAAATAACTGTCTCTTCACAGGAAGCTTCTAAGAAAACATACTGGATAGTCGTATATTTGCACCTAACTTTCCTCGCACTGTGTTTTCTCTAACTGTGGAACAAAAATGAAATGAGGAGGATGGTCTTGGTATAATAGAGATCTCACCTTTATTCCCCCTTGTCTCTCTGTGTGTGTCGCTAACTGTCTGTCTGCCTGTCTGTGTATCAATTTCTGAGAAATTTTATTCGTATGTGATTGATGTGTGTTTGATGTGATTGATGGCAAAAATCCATTCACTTTTTTGAACAAATGAATAAATTGGAAACAGAAATGAAACCCGAGGTCATTACAAAGATAAATTAAAACGCTTTGTTAAAGCATCCAAATTTTGCAATGTCTTGAATCCAATGCACCCAGTCATTTGCTACGTGAATCCTGCTGAAATTAGTGATGCCAGTAAACTCACCAGCTACAGTCTAAAAGAAAAAGCAGTAATGTAATCTTATCAATAATGGAGATTAATGCCTAGAAGTGGGTCATATTTACTGAGCTGGACTTGAGTAATGAGAAATGAGACAATTGTACCCACTTCCAAGTCAAGGGTTGTCCCACGTCCACTTCTGACATGTGCTTCTCATCCTTCCTCAGCAGCCTGCCTCTCCTTCCCATCTTTCCATCTTTACCCCACTGCAAAGCAATGAAGACGCAGCATCACCTGTGAAATATTCCAGGAAAAAAAATGTCTGACCTGAATCTAATAGCATTGAATTCTAACCCTCAGAGTCTCTGAGGGTCTGGGACTCTTCAGAGGCCAGGAGGAAAAGGTAGAACTCCAACATGCGAGCCACTGCAGGAGAATACAGATAAGATGGAGTTCCAGAAAACAAATGCTAGATGGAAAATGTCACAGCTGGGAGAAGCCAAAGGAGATACAGAGAGAGGACTCAATGCAGCATCTTAGAATAGACTCATGGACTACAGAAAAGATGTTAGGTAGAAACTAAGAAAAATCTCAATAAATGACAATAACTTAGCTGAAAACAATGTTCACATTGGTTTGCTAGTTGTGACAAAAAAACAAAACAAAAACAAAAAAAAAGCGCCTCAACAATGAAACATGTGAATGTCACCGGAACCTGGAGTGAGGTGCACGAGCGAGCAGAGTCTGCATTGTCTTCTGTCTTGATTCGCTTTAACTGTCAGCTAGACACAGCCTAGAATCATCTCAGGAGGAAATCTCAATTGAGGGTTTGATTACCCAGGTCATATTGGCCTGTGGGCACGTCTGACTGAAAAACACTGACTCAAGATCCCAGGAAGTGGAAGTGTTCCCAAGAAGAATGACCGCGTCTGTGTAGCAAGTGAACCATGGTGAGGCAAACACAACCAACATCAGGGGCGTGGACCTCAGAGAGCTAAACAAACACTGACCAAGTAGAGTCTAGCGGAAACTTTGGAAAACCATTTAGAAGGAAGATTATGAAATACAGGAGGGCGGTGAAACAGGGAAGAGGAGGGTCAGCTGGGTGGCATGAACACTGAGATACAGGAGGGTGGTGAAACAGGGAACAGGAGGGTCAGCTGGGTG
>CAJQZJ010033049.1:4460931-4484803 GCA_907164525.1 Lophiomys imhausi
TCTTTCTTTCTTTCTTTCTTTCTTTCTTTCTTTCTTTCTTTCTTTCTCTCTCTCTGTTTCCTTCCTTTCTTTCATGGAATGTTTTGAGGAGATTCATACAGCACTTATGCTAGGCCCATGCACCGACAGGAGCATGCTGTGGGGGTGCAGGATGGAACTGAACACACAGAACGAGCATCAAAGTGCTTTATGGATGGTCATGTGGCCTCACCTTGCCCTCTAGGTGTCAGTTGTTATGATTATTGTTAAGAAACCCAGCACGTTAACATTGTCAGAGAGTTCTAGTTTTGTTTCCTTCACTTCGGAAACAGAAGCAGGGCTTTGCCCCAATCTGCAATAGGTACCAGTACAGGAATCAGTTGAAAGTCCTCAGCCATGTGTGTGGTGGGATCTAAACATGCACAGTTCTCAGGGTATACAGGGTTTTCGGCAATAAAGAAGATGCAGAGAGATAAGTGGTTGGTGTGAAGGATAGAAAATCCCTGGAGTGCAAGGTCACTGGGGCTGTCATTCTTTGACAAATTTTGCCAGCTTGTAGTCTCTGCATATCAGAGACTGGAGTTCCTTCCCACTAGTACAATAAGTTCTCCAACCGGGAGCTTAACTCCCCTTTGATCCTTTTCTTTAATCAGGTCAAAAAAGGAGCCAGTCTCCCTGCAAAGAAAGTTCCAGCTAGTGCCAACTTGGAGACGACTGCAGCTTGAACGCAGGCCCACTTGTCAAGCTTGGCTGTGAGGCTGATTGCTTTCTTTGTGCCTGCATGGCTTGAGAAAAGACTGTCATTAAATGGGAAAATGCCTTTAGAAAGTTCCAGTAGTTATGTTTACATGGCTCCTCTCTTCTTTGGTGAAGTGGCCTTTGGAAAGATAGTTTCACTCTGTGTGTGTATGTGTGTGTGTGTGTGTGTGTGTGTGTGTGTGTGTGTGTGTGTTCAAATGCAGTGTAAATGCATGTGGAGGCCAGAGGTCAATGCTGAATGCCTTTATTCTTCTCCACCCAATATTTTGATACAGTCTCTCACTGAACCTGGAGCACATGAACTTCATTAGGCTGGCTGGCCAGCAGTCGCCTGATCTTCCTCTTCCCCAGCACTGGTTACAGCTGCGCACTGCCACAGTAGCTTTGTTTTGTTTATGTGGGTGCTAGGGCTCAGATTCAAATCTTCATGCTGGTATGACAAGCACCTACCAACTGAGAATCTGCCCAGCCTAACAGTACCACTCCTGGAGAAGATATTACTTCTAAATAAAATTCCCAACATTATAAAAACATACCCAAATATTAATGGAAAAATGGTTAAGCATGTTAAACCATCTTTTCACTCTTATTTAAGCCCCAAACAGGTGCACTATGTCCCAAATCACCAGGAAGTCATTTTAAGAGAGCGACGTCCCATCTCCAGAAGGTGGAGTAGGTGATTTTTCCCCCCTTTGGTCATTTGATGGTTATAGATACTTGTTATTATTTAGGGGGAGAGATTACAAGATGTTAAATGGTCTTGTTAAATAGGTTTTTGAGGTTAGACCCAGGGATTTCTCTCTTTTTCTTTTCTGTATCCATCTTTCTCTCCTATGTAGGGGTGAAAAGACTTGAGAAAAAAATGGGATATAGGTATAATATAGGAATGATAAAGAAAAAAGGACAGATTGTTGAATAGGCTTTTATATCTTTGTATATTGATACAAAATTAAGATTATATTGGGTTACATCAGTATTGATCTTTGTATATTGATACAAAATTAAGGTTAACACTTTTTAAGGTATTGTACTTAGGTAACGCTCAAAAATGAAATGTGAAGTTTTGGCCTGTTGTTAGCAACCGTCATAAACTCTTTAGGATAATTAAGAAATGCAAACTAATAGTCATTCAAGCATGTCATTTTGTTAGGTACTGGGGCAGTCTATCACAGTTATTTTCTAAATTAATCAGAAATCAAGTTGCTAAGAGACAAGCAACATTTGCTTGTCCAAATATAAGGAGATAGATAAGTGGTCTTCAAAAACCTCAAGAGATCTGCAGAATATGGCATTCAAAGATGTTTTCAAAACTTAAGAATTTTTTGATATTGAGACATGTCAGCTCCTGACAGCACCCCCTATTCTACTCCAAGTAGAAGATTTGCATTGAAGAATCTCCAATTGGAGATGGTTGAATTAGTGGCAAGCCTGTCACTTGGCAAGAAAAATCGCTTGCTTCAACTATAGACAGAATGCTGCCCAAAAAGGACAAAATTTGGTAGCAGGTAAGTCGACAGCCTAGCTCTGCCAAGACAGGGTAGGTAAGTCCTTCATAATTCCTGCTTTACAATTAATGTCTGTCAGGGAAACAGGTCCAAATGGCTGAAGATTGATGCTGTAATGTATGGAGGGAAATTGGGAACTGCCCAGCCAGCCACTGGTATGTCATTTCTTAGTTTGGGAAGCTGCTGGCCCTGCACTTCCTGTATAATCAGATATATTTATCTCTCTCAGGTCTCTGAATGTGGTTGAAGATTAGATAGCTAGAGTCTCATAGTTAAATTTTGAGCTGTTTAGGAATTAAAAGTGTGTTCTGGATCTAAGAAGATGTTTTTAAATTTTTGATGCAAGTTAGGATGGAAGCTGAATTGGATATAGAATTTTAAACTCATGGAGATGGGAGGATAGTAGAATGTTAAAGTTAGTTGCCAAATACGTATAGATTGGACACTGGGAATGTATGCTAAGCTCTATAATTCTCATAATTATAATCATTTCTATTGTTTTGTAATGCATTTGTTGTTATAAGAAAAAGAGCCATTTGTTGGACTGAAAGGGGGAGCTGTTAGGGGGAAAAGATATACCTTAAACTTAAAAAAAAAGGAAGTGGATGGGGATGTTGAGGGGGAAGACGGTGGATGGGAGGGACCAGAGGGGGGAGTAGGGAGGGGATTGCAATTGAGATGTAACTTGAAGAAAAAATTTTTAAAAATGATTTTAGACCAAAGCCACAGGTCTTTCCACAAAGCCTCCTTCTTTCCTAGTAGGTCTCCAAATTGTCCTGCTAATGTGGAGTAGTGGGATTTTGTTTTAAAGACTCATCTACTTGGTGATAAGCCTTTATCATTACTTATTTGTGTTTCTGTAATAAATACTTGATGAAAGCAAAAACAACCCATTCCCAAACTATATATACTATGTATAAATTATCATATATATATACATATATACATATATATGAAGAAAGGCATTTTAAAGTATGCTCATATACATATATATGTTCATAAGCATATATGTTTACAAACCATGTTAAATTTTGATAAAACT
Organism: Lophiomys imhausi; assembly: GCA_907164525.1. Classification (NCBI taxonomy): domain Eukaryota; kingdom Metazoa; phylum Chordata; class Mammalia; order Rodentia; family Muridae; genus Lophiomys; species Lophiomys imhausi. The sequence continues at coordinate 4,464,217 of CAJQZJ010033049.1, forward strand.
TCTAGGAAAAGACCTTCTCTTAAGGCTTTAACATTTCAGTCACATGTTTCCCCAATGCCCATAGATCATTCAAACCAATGAAACACAGATTCTAAAATTAAAGGTGAACACAGAATGCATTATCAACAGCCATGCTAGTAGGATTTCCTGGAAGGTGAGAAGGAACAAAGAGTCCCATTTTGCAGACAGGCACGTAGAGGTTAAACAGTTCTTTAAAAGATTCAGCTGATCTCAAAGTCCATATGTCTTACCTCCTACTTGGAACAAAGTTAATTTCAGGGCAGTATTCATGGTTTAGACTATTAGTAGCTCCACCCTACATGTGAGAAAATGGCTGCACATGCAGACTGACTTACATGAAACAGTACCAAAAGGCAGCCATCCACATTCAGCTCTACCTATGTCCAAGTCCCCATGCATCACCGAGATGCTCTTGAATGTGGCTGTCCGTCTCTACAAGGCACAAGTCTGCCCCCTCATGTCTCTAGGATGACCTCACATACAACTACTCCTCCCCCAGTAGAGCTAAGCCAACCCAGCACACTCCAATTTCAGGCCCAGAAAACCCAGGACTCTTTGCATTTACAGAAGGAGAAAAAAAGTCATGGTAGTTATTGAAAGAGAAACAGCTACTATCCTCAGGAGACTGTGACAGAGAGGAGTAAAGAAAAAATAAAGGCCAGAGAATAGGGGAGGGGGAGATAAAGAATGTAAGAGGGAGAAGAACAGAGAAGTGAAGAAAAAAAGAACAGAGAGAGCTTGAGAGAAGAGGTCGGGGCAACACAGGGGAGACAGAAAAAACAAAGACAAACCAGATACAGCTCAAAAAATCAGAGCAGAGGAGAGAAGGGAAAACACAGAGGGAGGCAGAGAATGAGAGAAGAGGAAAAAAATAAATATCCTGCATGCAGGCACATGGATATGCATGTGCACATGTATTCCCATGGATGGACTTGTTTGTGATGTGTTCCCTCGCAAGGATACTGGGAGCAGCCATCCTCAAAGCAACACCATCACACTGAGCACTGAGCCAGGGCCAAGGTGATGACTATCAGACAGCTGCTCTGTAGAAGAGTTAGTTCCCAAGGTAAAATTGATTTTATGTGTTTGTTTGCTCTGACCTTGAGTTTTCCCCATTGCAATGCCTGAGAAGCAGAATCAGATATACAAGAAGATATGAACATATCAGAGTGGCAGAGAGGAGCAGGTGAGAACAGGAAACAGCCCTGGCCATGAGCAGCAGGTGGACCTATGCATGTGCACAAGGGTCAGAATCAGCCTGAGAGACCACATGCTGAGATGCACTGGGACAGTGGAGCCATGTTCCAAATTAGGGAGACCGACCCAAGGACAGTAGGAAAAACAGAAGCATAGGTAGATAAAAGACATAAGAGAAATCAGCAGAGAGCAGTGGTCAAGGGACACTGGGTAATAAGAGTATGCCTGCCTCATTATCACCACCATCACCACCATCATCATCACTGTCACCACCACCACCACCATCATCAACACCACCCCCATTGTCATCAACACCATCATCATTCCCCCTACTTTGACCTTAATGTTGGACACCACACAGAACATTTTACATCATTTCATCACCACACTGATGCTAATCCTATTCTACAGGGATGGAAACTGGGGCTTCGAGAGATTTCCTGAGGTCACAAAACAAGCCTGTAATATGGGACTTAAAACTAGATATTTATTTTTTATTTTATGTTTATTTATTACTTCAAGTTACATCTCCATCACAGTGTCCTCTTTCCACCCCTCCCAGTCCAACACTCCCACCCTCTACCCCCTTTCCCTCCTAACCTACTCCTCTGGAGTAGAGTGTCCCTACATAGCAGTCCCCCCCCCCCAGTTCAGCAGTCTTATGAGGGCTAAGAACTTCCTCAGGTACTGGGGGCCAATATGGGAACTCCATTAGGGCAAAGTGTCCCACTAACAGGTAACAAAGTCTATGCTCCTGTTCTTTTTGGTGTGTTGGTTGTGGAATAGTTTATCCTGTACTATATGACTAAAATCCAATTACAAGTGAATAGATGCCATGTGCATCTTTCTGAGCCTGGGTTAGCTCACTCAGGATGAGCTTTTCTAGTTCCATCCATTTGGCAGCAAATTGCATGATTTTCTTGTTCCTGATAGCTGAGTAGTATTCCATTGTGTAAGTGTACCACAATTTTCTTATCCATTCGTCAGTTGAGGGACATCTGTGTTGTTTCCAGTTTCTAGCTATTACAAATAAGGCTGCTATGAACATAGATGAGGAGATGTTCTTGTGATTTGGTGAGGAATCATTTGGATGTATACCCAGAAGTGTTATGGCTAGGTTTGAGGTAGAGCTATTTCAAGTTTTCTAAGGTATCGCCAGAATGATTTCCACAGTGTTTGTACAAGTTTGCACTCCCACCAGCAATGGAGGAATGTTCCCCTTTCTCCACAACCTCACGAGCATGTACTGTCATTTGAGTTTTTGATCTTAGCCATTCTGACAGGTGTGAGATGGAATATCAGAGTTGTATTGAGTTGCATTTCTCTGATGATTGAGGTTGTTGAGCATTTCTTCAAGTGTCTCTCGGCCATTAGAGATCCCTCCTTTGTAAATTCTCTATTTAGCTCTGTTCTCTTTTTTTATTTGTTTGTTTTTTTATTTTTCAAGACAGGGTTTCTCTGTGTATTCTTGGCTGTTCTAGACTCACTTTGTAGACCAGGTTGGCCTTGAACTCACAGAGATCCACCTGCCTCTCCCTCCCAAGTGCTGGGGTTAAAGGCATGGGCCACCACGCCCGGCTTATTCTCCATTTTTTATTGGATTATTTGGCTTCCTGGCATTTAGTTTCTTGAGTTCTTTGTAAATTATGGATATTAGCCCTCTGTCATATGTGGGGTTGGTAAAGATATTTTCCCAATCTGTAAGTTATCGTTTTGTTCGAATGACAATGTCCTTTGCCTTACAGAAACTTTTCCGTTTCATGAGGTCCCATTTATTGATTGTTGATCTTAGAGCCTGAGCTGTTAGTGTTCTGCTCAATAAGTTGTCACCAGTGTCAGTAAGTATGAGGCTTTTCCCCACTTTCTCTTCTATTAGATTTAGTGTGTTGGGCTTTATATTAAGGACTTTGATTCACTTGGCCTTAAGTTTTGTGCAAGGTGATAAGTATGGGTCTATTTGCGTTCTTTTATATCTCAATATCCAGTTGGAAAGCACCATTGGTCGAAGATGCTGTCCTTTTCCCATTGTATGGTTTTGGCTTCTTTGTCAAAATTAAGTGACCATAGGTGTGTGGATTCATTTCTGGGTTTTCAATTTGATTCCATTGATCATCTGGTCTGTTTCTATGCCAGTACCATACTGTTTTTACTACTATTGCTCTGTAGTATAGCTTGAAACCAGGGATGGTGATACCTCCAGATGTTTTTTATTGTACAGGATTGGTTTAGCTATTCTGGGTTTTTTGTTATTCCATATGAAGTTGAGAATTGTTTTTTCCAGGTCTGTAAAGAATTGTGTTGGTATATTGATAGGAATTGCATTGAATCTGTAACCAAGCAAGTGAAAAACCTGTATAACAAGACCTTCAAGTCCTTGAAGAAAGTAATTGAAGAGGACATCAGAAGATGGAAAGGTCTCCCATGCTCATGGATAGGTAGGATCAACATAATAAAAATGGCCATCCTACCAAAAACTAGATATTTCTAATGCCCATTTCCATCTTTGCAACAGATTCTCTTTGAATCCCTTAGGCCCCAAGATACCAAATCCAGGGTAGTAAGCCTACATCTAGGTAGCAATGACTGGCTTAGACATTGCATCATCCAAAGCTGCCTGTGTAGGGTAAGCGAGGTCAGTCCAAAGAAAATTCTCAAGTGCTCCCAGGAAAGCAGAGAGTTGTAGCTTAGGATGGTCTGTTCATTGTCAGAAGATTCCTTCACATGGTGGTTTTGGAAAAGTCATGAAGGCAGGGCTGAAGAATACAGGAAGGAGGTAGTTTTTCCCATCAGGTTTCAGGGAATAGATATGAAGAAGAGTCAAAGAGAAAAAAGTCACCATTGCAATCATGTAGCCATGGCTGAAAACTGAAAGAGCACTTGACTCAAGATATACAGAGGTCCTAAATTGACAGTGACACAGCTCCATGGTAGCAAAACTCCATCTAGTATCCTGTCTCCAAATGGGAGCCCCTTGTCTGATCAGAGAGGCTAAGGGACTAGGACTGACCATGCCTACAGGAAAAGTAAGGGGATTACAGTTTGCCAAGACTGGAGAAGATGAGGGTTTGAAGTCAGGGCCAGTCAGTACTATCTCTAAAATACCAAAAACTGTATAGACATAACTCCCTGACAAAGTAACAATTATTTTTAAATAAATCATTATACTCAAACACTGTAAGAAACTTATGAAATGGTCTTGCAGCTAACTAGAATATATATGGAATATATAAATATATAAATATATAAATATATAAAATATATTTAAATATTTAATATATATAAATATATAAATATATTTATATATTCCATATATATTCTAGTTAGCTAAACCAATCCTGTACAATAAAAAACATCTGGAGGTATCACCATCCCTGGTTTCAAGCTATACTACAGAGCAATAGTAGTAAAAACAATATGGTACTGGTATAGAAGAAGGCAGCAAGTAAGGTGACCGATGTGCTCCAGGAGCTTCGAAAAGATGTTTCACATTCAGGGAAGATGGGCGTACATGGATCTCGGCAGAATAAAGGGTTAGAGGATAGTGAGAGATGGAAGTTAGAGATACAGTTTGGACACTGGATTAGCTACTTTTGTCATAGCTGTGGACAAATGCATAGACAATGTAATGAATAGTAGATTAATTTTGCTCATGGTATCAGAGGTTTCAGTCCATTGGCACAGATGACATCACAACAGACAGGAAGCAGAGGAAAGCAGCAACAAGAAGCAACCAGGGAAAGAGTATAGATCCCAAGGATGTGTACCCAATGGCCTACTTCATACAACCAGGCCCTGCCTTCTGAAAGACTTTTTTGTCCTTGTAATCTGTTCAAACTCTGTATGCATCAAGAAATTAAACTGTTAATAAAGTCAAAGACCTCATAAGCTTATCATCTCTGGAAACACGCTTGTATCTTATAGATACATGAAGACATTTACTAATTGCTTAGTAATCAATCGAACCAAGTTAACAATCAAAATGAACTATCATAGGCGCTGGTTGTTGAAGGCTCCTTTTACCACCCATTCGACCTCCAGGCCTTGTTTGCCATTCTTAAATACTCACTACCCTACACACAGAGAGTTCTTGGAATGCAGCCTTCGAAAAGTCTGCATATCGTGGTTACCCTCTGGTGACCAGAGCAATGGGCACATTATTCCTCCCAGGGGATACTGACCACATTTGAAAAACAAGGGCATAACATTCTTCTAGGTTGACCTATTTGTCATGTGATCTCAAGTTTCCAACTCTCTCCCTAATTATGACTTTCTAATATCTTTTGAACAGTCTGCAGTCATACCATGTCTAATTTCAAACAGAAGCAGGACTTGGGAACAATGCACTAGAAGTAGCGGTGCATGCCTGCAGTAGAGAAGTTATTGGCAAAATGGATTTTGAAAACCATTTCCATCCACCAATACATCCATGGAGCAAGAGGTGTGATGTCTAAGAACCTGAAGGACAAGTGATGAACAGACTTCCTCTTTCACATCCGTGAAACAGAGAAGGCCTATTATAGGCCCAAGAACATTCTCTCAATACACCGTGACAGAAAAATAGGTAGATTCTTAAACAGTCCAATGCAAAACTTCTCTCCAAGATACAACTGGAATAGTGTGAGAGGAACAATAGGTAACATTAGCAATGCTTCTGTCTTTGTGATTTTTGTGGACATATGAGTTGAGACAATAGATCTATACCAGAGTTATGCATAAATACATAGTACGCCTGAGAGGTGTCCTGCCCAGTGCTTAGAGAAAACACAAGAAAAGGTATTGACCAGAGTACGAAAAAGATCTTTACAAATAGCTGCCCTACCGAGAACTGGTTACAACAATGGCCTGGGAGTATGGGGTAAAGTAAGTGACCTGTGAGCTGGCCCAGAACACAGGAATCTAGGTAAATGTTGAGTCAATCGTGTTAATTAGGACAACAGCTAGTGGAGGATTTCTTCTTGATTTCCCTTAGGACAATCTAGATGATTGATTCTCTTATAAGAAATGAGTTTCCAGTGGACATTGTCTGGGCTCCACCACCCAAGACTGTTGAGTGAAGAGAAATTTGTACCATTATGCTTATATTTCTATAGATGAAATGTGACTTTTGAATTAATTATAAATAGTGATATTCCTGCAGTGAGCTACTGAACTCTCTGACAGTCTAGTTTTTATTTCCTCTTGGGTGCCCATCTCCAGGCTTCAGGTGGCTCTAGTAAACATGCCATTGATCCAGACCTGGGCATTCTAGCTTGTGTCCTCACTAGTGGATGGCTCAAAGCATCTCTCTAAGGCCTTCCCTGAATTTCCCCATTTTCTTTCCGTTTGCTTTCTATTTCAATGTTTCCATTTCTTCCCTCTTGTCTCCTCAGGGGGAATTTTGTATTCAATTATCCAATGTATCCAGTGATCTACATGTCACAAGCCAGGACTGAAACACATGTGACCTTTGGTCACATGTTAACGCAAACTGTGAACTTTGCATTCCAGTGAAGACAAAACAAGAATGAACAAATAAAGATCCTGTGTAGGTAGGTCTCTGCAAAAATAAAATGCCTTCGAAAGTAGCATTAGGAATTAGGTCAGGTTACTAATGAAGAGACGGGTCTTTAGGGGAAAAAAGATGAATTAAGTGTACATAGCAGAATATTTTGAAGTCTAAAGTATAAATAAATGCTTCAGAAATAGAAGTGTGGCACGTCAGAATAGAAGTGTGGTTAACATGACATTCTGAAGTTGTCATCAGTAATCTGTTATCTATCAGCCCATCCAGAGAGAAAGAAATGCCCTTGTTCTAAGCACAAAACTAAAGTCAGTGGAAAGCTGGAGTGATGTAGCCTCAGTACCTTTGAGGACAGTACCCCACTGGTCTCATTGACATCACAGTATAACAATTTTCTTGTCTATGGGAAGGAAATGGTCAGACAGCTGTGATTTGTAGCTACTGATCCTAAGCAAGCTCTGCTAATAGCTCTTTTTCCTCTCCAAATCCAGGCAATAAATACATCCACCCAGTAGGGGGAGAACAAAACCACCTCTCCATTTCCTCTGTTCATTTATCTCCTCCAGAGCAGTGAGGCCATTCTTTAAAGAAGAGTCAGGACCATTAAGCTGTGTATTTGAAATAAACAGACATCTGATTGCAAACCAGCATGGATCCATAATTTCTGTTCTAGAAAAACAAAGAAAGGGCTCAAAGTAGGTCTGCTCGCACTGGTGAGATGACTGACCATATGGTCATGTTCTGCTGGACAGGTTCAGCCAAGGGTCTCACACTACAGACCTGACATTTATTCTCCCAGCTAAGTGATTAATAGAAGCTAGTACTGTTCACACAGTCGAGGATCCTACTGCCAAGCAGGAACAGCATAAGGAATTGCTTGGCAATGCCAATGATAAAGGAAAAGGCAGAATCAAGCTCCCCCCCCCCCCCCCCCCCACCCCCCCCCCGAGACAGGGTTTCTCTGTGTATCCCTGGCTGTCTTGAACTCACTCTGTAGACCAGGCTAGCCTCAAACTCACAAAAATCCGCCTGCCTCTGCTTCCCAAGTACTGGGATTAAAGACGTGTGTCACCACACCTGGCAATCGCAGACAGCTATGAACTGCCATGAGGGTGCTGGGATTTGAACCCAGATACTTTGGAAGAGCAGCCAGTGTTCTTAACCACTGAGCTACCTCTCCAGATCCTTTTTGACTGGTCTTTGTCCTGTGATTTACATTTTACTACATCCAAAAGAATCCAACTGTGGTTTAGCTGAGATGAGAGTAGGCCTAGCATGGAAGGACTCTAAGGTAGTCCACAAACAGAGGGAACAACCACTTCACCAGAAACTCACTTGGTGCAAGCTGAACTTTTAGAGAAATTTTCCATTGTCCTCAACACCTATCAGGTGAAAAGAAATTTACAAATGGAATGTAATTAAAATTCTAAGACCTATTTTAAGGAAATCTTCTCCAAGGCTGGGATTGTGACACACTAAATGAGACTTTCTGAGTGCCAAGATTTGTTATTGGAAATACTTGAGAGCATCCCACAGTTGCAGGAACCCCCAGACATTAATTTTACTCACAGTTGGCTGCATGCATCAACCTATAAACACATCTCCTCTTTCAATTAACATTGCTCTATCTCCTGTCTCGCTGAATATTATATTTAACTAATTTAAGAGGACTGGTAAAGAGAGTTTTCACACTTCACAAGAAAACATAATGGAATAATTATACCTCTACCTGGAAAAGGCATGAGGATATTACATAAGCAGCCTTAAAGTCTTCCCAAGTAAACTGGATTCCCATGTCTCCTGTCTAGAGCTTTCTGCCTGAACCTTTTGCTTACATGTATTTTCTTTTCACCTTCTTGAACAGCTCATTCCCATGCTGTAGTGTGGAATGCTTGGATATTGTGGAGCATTGTTCCTTTGGTATTTTCATTAAGAGTATATGTGTCAGACAGGTAGAGTCCTTTCACACTGGGCCTGTTCTCATCTCTGCATCACCGTCAATGGGGGAAATGTAGTAATAGATATTTGGTAAGATGATTTTGTCCCTCAGAGCCTTGAGGGGTCAATCCAATGGGTGGAGTGAGAGGCAAGACGTAAAAACGGGAGGTGGAGGAGAACTCAAAAAAATAAAAAAAATAAAAAAAACAGGGCCATCTCCAGGGAGAAAGTCTATGTGCCAGTGGGATAGAGCACCATCGTACAGTTACCCAGGAGGTGTTTTGAGACGTGAAGGACTAGAAAAACAGAAGGGGGCCCCATTTCAAGGTGCAACATAACAAGTAGAGTCACATTCACAGCAGCATTGCTGAATCACAGAACGTTTGAGGGGGAAGGTTCTATTTTGGCTCATGGTCTCAGGTTTTTCATGGCTGGGTAGCATGGTGCTGTGGGGCAAAGAACATCGGCTGTGCATGAACCAGAGAAGATTCCCTCTGCACAGAAAGGCTGTGCTAGCAGGCCTCCTCCTCTTTCCCCTCTTATTCCACCTGGGCCTCCAACCTACTTGATCCTCTCTGGAAATGTCAGGCATCTGTGTGCTTTACTAACCCCCTGGGCATCTCTCAGTCCAATCAAGAAGACAATCAAAGTTAACCATCATATTCACGAATGTTTGGGCAAAGTTGATGAGGTGTTTCCTACTGTTACTTAGGGTTTAGGATCTGTCTGGCACCCAGAAGATTTCAGAAAGTGGGAGATAAAGCATCCCGGATCACAGCAGCCTTGAGTAATCTACACAGAATGAAGTGAGATGTTAAGATGGGGTTCCCTGGCTCTGTGCACTCACTGAGTTCTTAAAGCATTGGGATTGTGGTCCCCAATACAGAAATCAAAAGCCAAGGGAAACATTCTGTTAGAGAAGTAAAATCCCATGCTGCTCTGAATCTAAGAAGCTGGTGGCCTCCACTCCACCCTGTTCTGCACCACTATTGATGAGAGTGTCCAGAGGGTATGAAGAGGGTGTGCAGAAGGGTGTACAGAATGTGTCCAGAGTAGTACAGAGTGTGTGCAGAGGGTGTGCAGAGTGTGTGCAGATTGTGTGCATATTGTGTGCTGAGGGTGTGCAGAAGGTTGCAGAGGGTGTGCAGAGCATTGCAGAGCATGTGCAGAGCGTGTGCAGAGTGTGTGCAGAGGGTGTGCAGAGAGTGCGCTGAGGATTTTCTCCTGGTATGCAGAAGCTGTGCTGACAGTGTGCTGAGGATTTTCTCCTGGTATGCAGAAGGTGTGCTGAGAGTATAAGCAGGTTTGATGGCTCTGCTCTCTGAGGAAGTGACTCATACCTCTGTTATACACCATTATACATCAAGGATATCATGGCCAGAAGAGATCATTCTAACCTGAAAAAGAATCAGTACTCAGGGTCAGAATCACTGAAGAATAAAATAGAGCTAAGAATTGATTTCCTAACACAGAGGGGAATGTTGACATAATTATAGTTGAAATACTAAAATCAAACTGTGAACTAGGTACTTAGAGTCAGGTAGCAGGTGATCAGGCAGAGCAAAGACAAACCAGTGTTGAGATCATTGATGTCGCTGAAGCATAGACCCCAGCAAAACCACACGGTAAAAGAATTGCATGTTCTTCTAAATACATTAGAAGAAAAGTACCTAGAGTCAGACAGAACTGAGTCCATAGGATGAACACGCACATTCCATTCCAGGTATTGCTGATGCAAAGCAAACAACCACAGCAACACATATCTTACACCTTACAGAGTTTAATTAAACACAGAGAAAGTATTTTACTCTATAAGCAAAAAAGAAAAAAAGCAGGCAATGCACAAGGGGAAAAGTTGGAGTAACACAACCCTTTATAATTTCCACAGTGAACATGAAAAAGAAAATAGAACAATATTCACATAGGCATGAGCAAAATCTGTAATTCTAGAACTCTCTGTGATGTCATTGACCACAACAGAGACAATGGTACTCCTGGATTTGTCTGAAACAAAAGTGTGACAGCACAGCTTCCTGGCCAGGTACAGAGGAACACACCTGTAGTCCTAGAGCTTGGAAGGCTGAGAAAGGAGGATTATGAGTTCAAGGCCAACTTGAAAGATACAGAGAGAACTTGTCTCAAAAGTTAAAATACAGCAAAAGAGCCCACCAGTCAGATCAAAACAAGAGACTGAAGAATGCAGCACATCGGTGGAGAGCCTTCTTAGCACTGAGTCTGCTCAATAGCTGGGACCTCAGCATTCCAAGAACAACGTAAGTTAAATGACAATGGCGTCCAAATGAAGAAGTAAGTAACAAATCAAGAGAACTGGAGACAACTGGAAAATTAGATATATGAGTGTTCATGTTTTCCCTATTCTTCATGAGGAGGCATTTATAGTGCTCAAGATTAAAATGTAGAGTTAAAGAAGAAATTAACACCACTTCTGCCCGTGTTTTTATTCTTAAATTCTGTAAGGCTCCAATGAGGAACAATACATTTTCTGGTGAAGAATTACATTTTAGCAAATTCTTCAGTTTATCTTCAATTGCTTTTTCTTCTTTTAAATCAGGCAAATTCAACTGGATTCCTTTTATTTAAATATTAAATTTATAACCATGTTTGTTTCACTGCCTCTTTGTGTCTGTCTTCTCATAGGGCTCATGTGTTCGCTTCTTTTCTTGCCACTGTGACAGATACCTGACACAAAAAAACTTAAAGGTAAAGATTTTTCTTGGCTCACAGTCTCAGGGGTCTCAAGCCATTATGGTAAGGTAGCTTGTTGCTACCATCTGTTTACATGGCACAAACATGAAGCAGACACCTAGAACAGAAACAGTGAGCCCTCTAAAGTCCACCCCAGCGGCCTGCATTCACCAGCTAGGCTCCATGCCCCAAATGTTCCACAGTCCCTCAGAACAACACTGACTGGGGACCAACTGGGTACTTGAAGCATCACTGAACATTCCCGTTCAAACCATAGCAGCACGCTAAAAACGCTTTTGAGAGTGGCATGCATATTATGGTGACAATGGAAATTTTTAAGCTCTAGTATTTTTAAGTAATTTGGTTAACCTCCTTCATCTCACTTTTGTACTATTTGAAGGGCTTAAAATGAATATGTATTGTCTTAAAATGCACTCATTATTTTTAAAATGAAAAATCTAGATCAACACAACATTGCCACAATAAGACACATCCTAGGTAAACAGAAGAAGTAGGTTTGTCTGCTAATGCCCACATTCCAGGGTTGTGTCCTAGTTCCGTGCAGATGAGGAGAGCAGACCACAGCTCTCTGGAGAGAGAGGGAAAGGTGAACCTAACAGTGTCACAGGAGGGAAAGTCCTTCCCAAGAAACAGGGAAGGAATTAAAAGCAACAAAGCCCAAATGCACAGAGTGTTTTGTGAGCAGACACTGCTAAGACCTGTGTGTTTATGCTGAATTATGTCTGCAATCCCGCGTGGTGAGTTCTGCTGTAATTCGCAGTATTACACACAGAATAGGAACTGGAAGACCAGTGAGTAGTCCGCCTGCAGCCACCCCATCAGGGGCAGAGCTGTTATTGTGATTCTAAATCTGAGTTTTTGACTGCTGCATAACCTGACTTCTCAAGCAATCATAAGATCTGCACTCAGTGAAGTGTAATGGTCGAGGGTTCCTGAGGACACCTCACACACGAGTGGTCCTGTCACTCATTCTCCAGTGGAGTGAGGTCATGCCCACTCATAAAATGGGATGAATTCTGGGTATGGCCATGAAAAGCACACCTATTCCCAGCCTCCTCCCTGCACACAGCACATATTGTTCTTGGGGGGAAACCAAGGCCCACCTCAACTGATCACTGCTGTGTGCTTCTCATTTTAGATTCTGGGGCTTCATATTAGACTTTGAGACTCTAGGTGTCTGGAGTCTGGGGTGGATTGCCTTCCCCTCCACAGGAGCTGCTATACAAAGCAGGTGCAGTCTCTGTGGGTGAGCAGTGATCTGTCACAGGAGGAATGCCAGCAAGATCCTTCCTGTGCAGTCTCAAACACCTGGACCAGAAGAGATGTCTCCTCTCACTCCATGGTAAGCATGCCTTCTGTAAAGTTCTCTGGTAAGTTGAAGGGTTGTTTCAGAAGAAAGGGAGGGAAGAGGAAAGGAGAAGGGAAAATATGGGGATAGGGAGGGGAGATAAGGGAGGAAGAGAGAAAATGAAGGAGAGGGAGGGAAAGAGAGAGAGGGGAAGGGAAGAGGAAGGAGAGGAAAGGGAAGGAGAGAAAACAAAAGGGAAGGGAAGGAAGGAAAGAGGGGAGGGTGGTGGAGAGGATGGGAGGGAAAGGAAGGGGAGAAGGGGAAAGAAAAAGAAAGGGTAGGAGAAAGAAGAAGGAAAAGAAAGAAAAGCCAGCAGAGAGGAAGGGAGAGGAACAATCCTACCTAGAACTGATTAACGAATTGTAAAGACAAAATTGGAGGAAGGATCCCTGACAATGTAATTAAACCAAGGATCTTCAAAGATCACATTGGGTTAGGATGATCCTAAATTCATAATGGTAAGTGGCCTTAGGAGATAAGAGAATGTGATGTCTAGAGAATTCCGGGAAGATTGAATTAGAGGCTGGAGTAATCTGCCTACAGGGTAGGTGGGCAGGGCTCCCAATGCCCAGGAAAGCCAGAGACAGGAGACCTGGGAAGGATTCTCCTTTAGAGCCCTCCACAGGAGTTTACCCTGCCCTTAACTTGGACTCCCTCCTTCCTGAACTAGAAGGAAGCAAACCTCTACTGATTTAGCTACAATTTGGAGAACAACATTACAGTATCCATGGTAATTTAATACATTCTTCATATAGCAAGGCTGTTCTCCTAGTGACTCATGCTTGCAAACACGGTTAAGTTTGGGGTACCGCATTACGATATCCATGAGAACTTAACACATTCACAAAGCAGCCAGGCTGCTCTCCTAGTGAATCATGCTTGCAAACATGGGATGCTCTTGTAAGAATCTGCACCATGGCTCAGTGAGGCTGAGTCCAGAACTCTGCACAACAATGGAAGTGTGAGGGGAAAGACCCAGAACCCCTGCTCATTGTGAGTGTCAGGGGAAGAAGATGAAAGGGATATCTGGAGCCAGCTCCATCACCTCCTCTACTAAGTGGCAGAGGACAGCAGCCACATGCCATTGCTGGGCCTTGGACAGCTCATCTGACAACCAATAGAATGTGTACTATTTCACTAAACACTGTGAAGATCAAATTAGAGATTAAGTGTCAGAGTTTAAGGCTTGTGGCCTTAATGATGCTAAATAGAACAAAGAATTCTTATTTTTACAAGACAGTTGTATAAAGCTACTGAAATAATTGTGTTTGGGAGGAAAGAAGAGAGGGGTAAAGAGAAGGGCAGATTCTGCGTAAAGAATTCCAGTTCCACCAAAGAGTTCCTACCTGGGGCCTGAGCTGCCTGCAATATGGAGATTTACTTCAGTATAAGGGCTGTCTCTAAGTTCTAAAGGAGAGCCTGGAAAGCTATGTCCACACTAGAAATAGATTTTCCCCTTTGATTTGTTCAAGAATTCATTTTTTGGTCATCAAAAGTATTTCACAGGGCCATGATGGTGTAGTGTTAAGCATTCTAAATGTTAATTAATTTGTCCTGCTTTTTGTCTGTTACTTACATTGACTCCAATTGCTCAAATAAAATGCCGAGGCCTGAGACTGGGCAAGGACAGAGAAAGGTGGGACTTCCTGAGATTAGAACAAGAAGCCTGAGCAGCAGGAACAAGAAGGATTCCAGCCAGCAGCAGGAAGAAGGAGGCACACACCATGGGTTAGAAAAAAGAACCTCATTCCACATGGCCAGGAATATCGGCATATCGTGAAGAATGGCAGTCCAAGGGGACGTATGTATATATGGGGACATTTTTGGGTAATAGACTTAAGAGCTAGCTTAGATGGGCCAGGATTGTGCAACTCAGACCAAGGCTTTAGTTAAAATCCATGTGGTCTCTGTGTGCTCATTTTTAATGGTGGGTTAAGGATTAGCCATCGAACCAATTAAATATAATATAAATACGGGGTAAATAATTTAATTAGTCATATATATATATATATATATATATATATATATGTTTCACAGGGCCAGGCATAGCAGAACACAAGTGTAATCTCAGCACTCAGGAGGCTGAAACAGGAGCATTACCGCAAGCTCAAGACCAGCTTGGGATTCAGATGCTTCAAGGTATTTAGCAAAACTCTGTCCTACATCAAAAACTATACTTCACAAGCATAGTTGCTTTGGCACCACCCCTATTCTGCAGATGAAGACAGTGAGCAGCAGCGCAGGTGAGTGGTAAGGTCATGACCTTGTCTGTGCCAGGCTGTTCTCCCATCCAGATACTGAGCACTTTTTGGAATGCCCAATGAAGGATTTAAAACCCAGGCAGGCAAACCCCTATGCCTGAGTCAAGAGGGTCCCAAGTCAGTACAGAAGTCAGACTTGTTAAAGCTTTTCCATGTAGCATGCAGTACCTGATGGCAAACACACCTAGGCAGGCCCATAAGCTTCTGAAGGTAGAATTGTCTCTGCCTAGGAGGGAAAGAAAAGGGTCTCAAGGAAGGTGACTTTGAGCTGGGTCTGGTAGGAATAGGAGTTTACTGTTTTACAGGGAGGAAAAACAGCCCAGTGTGCCGGAAGTGATGGGTGTGGTAAATAAGAATTCATGGGACCTGAAACCTGGAATCTGTGTATATTTGGAGAAGTGGTGAGAGGAAGCAGAGCTGATTCAGAGGTTAGGTCTGCTCAGATGGGAAGAGGCTCGGATAAAGAGATTATATTTTATGTTCCACCCCTAACTAACAAACTAGTGATCCTACAGGTCCAAATTCAGCCCATAGACATGTTTTATTTGCCCTGTTAATATTTAGAATTATTTTAATTAGCTACCAATTTATTGGCTGCCAATTTAAAAACAATATTTTACCTACCTGTCCTTAGATACATAAATATCTTCCATCTGCCAATGATCTGCCCACATTTCTCCATGCTTCTTCTCCTGTGGGGAGATGTCCCTTTAGATTCATCTCCAATTTGTCTGGTCCCATACCACCCTGCCCACTCCCCACTTCTTATTCCATTCCTATTCCACTCAATGCATGAGGTCATCTTGGGGTTCTGAGCAGGTGAGCAGTGTGAGCAGGTTGGCACAGACAAAAGCTATGCTGTAGGTACACAGGAAGGAGACAACCAGGAGACAGAGAAACCACTGGGAAATTTTCAGACAGCGGGAAGGGGCTAAGGAGGGCTTTGCTGGAGGATCGAAGTGGGCTGGGAATCTTCATGACCCTTGTTTCCTTATTGCTGAGGTTTCCCCTCACACCCTCCATCAGCAGTGTTCCTGTTCTTCTGCACCGTATGAGTTACCATCTGGCACGCTGGATGCTTTATTTGTTGTTTTTTATTTGTCACTTCTGACTAGAAAATAAACTTCCCATGACCGGGACGTATGTTTGTTTTGTGTGCTGCAGCATTCGCAGTCCATAGTGTTTCTAACAAACAGCTGTTTGATTCAGAGATTTTAATGGTGTTTTCTAATGGCTTAACCACTTTAAGCATCTATAATCTCAGTACTTTGATGATAAATGGCACAGTAGGAAGAGATTTTGGAGCCTGCCAGCACAGCCCAAGCCCTGCCCCCCACACACATACACAATTGTTCACATCACCATGAGTAGCATGTCTCCACACTAGTACACTCTTGGCAACTGTGAAGATGCTGGCTCTAGGAAACCAGTCCCTAGTTAAGTCAGGGGTCAGTTAGGACCTGTTTGTACTGCCACACTAGAGTAACCTTGACTTCTGCTCTGGACCATCCACAGCCTTGGACTCCTGGGACCTGAGTACCTTCTACAAGGTGACTTTGATTGGCTGGTCTTTATCTTTGCAGTAGTTTCCTTACTGGATTTTTGAACAAGTTCCAGGGCTGTCAAAGCCTCCCTTTGATGCTTAATTGCTTAATTATCAGTTTACTCCACTAACTTAAAGAGAATGGAAACAAAAAGGGAGTAGAGTTAGAGCTGCTGGGGGAATATGGCCCCTGTGTTTGTGGAAGTACTTAGGAGCAGAAGGGGATTTTCTCATAACCTTAGTCCAATGGCTGTCTCCCTAGGTCACCACATAACCTCCTGATCCCCATCCTTTGAAGCGCAGCTCTTGTGTGATGGATACAGGAACAGCTGAAACCCTGCAGTCATAGAGGTACCTTTATCCCACCATAAAAAGTCAACCCCTGATTCTATTAATGATGCTCTGCTATGCTTGCAGATAGGAGAATAGCATAACTGTCCTCTGAGAGGCTCCACCCAGCAAAGGATCGAAACAGATGCTGAGCCCCATAGCCAAACATTGGACAGAGATCTGGGAGTCTTGTGGAACAGTTGGGGAAAGGACAGAGGCCCTGGAAGGGAAGAAGAACTACACAACAAGACCACTAGAGACAACTAACCCAGGCCCATGGAGGCTCACACAGATTAAACCATCAACCAAAGAGCCTGCATGGACTGAATCCCAATCCCCTATACTCATAATGCTGAGGGACAGTCTGGTCTTAACGTAACCCCCTACCAATTGGAGCGGGGGCTATCCCTAACACCCACTCTGTTGCCTACAATCAGATAACTTCCCCTAGGTGGACTTCATTGACTGGGCTACAGTGGAAGGGGATACAGTTAGTTCTGATGCAAATGAAGTACTGGGGAAGGTTGGTGAGGGGGTCCCTTCTCTGAGAAGAAGGGGAGGAGGAATGGGAGCAGAGAGTGGGGGGGCGGGTAGGACTGGGAGGAGAGGAGGGGGAGGACTGTGAATGGGATCTTAAAATGAATAAGTAAATAAAATTTAAAAAGTCTAACCTTTTAAAAATTAGTCTTACGTCTTCTTCCAACATCTATTCATGTGGTCAGTCTTTCTTTTATTTCTTTACTTTCTTAAGTCAACACAAAGTACTCATTTACTCACAGGGTAAAAGTGTTTCTTTACACACACACACACACACACACACACACACACACACACAGTGTAATGATTACAAGCTAAGTAGTATTCTAGCACTTCAAACATTTATCATCCCTTCTGTCAAAATATGCAAAACCCTCTTTTCCAGCTATTTTGAATACTGGACACATTGGCAGCATGTTGTGCAACAGAAGTTTTTTTCCTCACTAGCTTTGTATCCGCTCACCACCCTCTGCATCACAGAGGACTCTTCCACTGTGTCCTCTCCAGACTCTTCTGTGACATCAGCCTTTTCACACTCACTGCAGCAGTGAGATCACGCACTGTTTATCTTTCTGTGCTAGGCGTTTTCACTAAGCAGAGTGTCTTTGAGGTCAGCCATGTCCTCTATCTATGGTTAAGTGATTTTCCATTGTAAATGACACAGTTCTTTATCTATTCATTTGTTGGTGGACCATGTGTTGGTTACTATGAATAGCACTGCAATATAAATAGGAGTGAAGAAATCTCTTGGACCCACTGATTTACTTCCTTTGGGGGTATATATCCATAGTAAGATTGAAATATCATACAGTAATTCTATTCTAGTTTCCTTGAGGAATGTCTCCAGAGTTTACCATAGATGCTAACTTACATGCCCACTGACAATATGTAAGAATTCTCTTTTCTGCATACCCTCCTTGGTACTTGCCTTTATTATTTTTATAAAAGCCATTTTACATGTTATTGTGGTTTTGATTTTCATTTTCCTGATTGAAATTGAGCGTTTTGTCCTGTAGCTGTCTGCCATTTGTACTGTTAGTCTAAGTGATGTTTATTTAGACTTTTGCTCGTATTTTAAATTTATATTCTTTTATCATTGAGTTATTGAGTTCCTTACATAGATTTCATATAAACCTCTTGCTAAATAGTGGTTTTTCACTTTTTTGTTTGTTTCCTTTGTGGTGTGAAGCTTCTCCATTTTATAGATCCCATTTCTGCCTCGGTTGCCTATGCCTTTGAAGTCTTTCAAACAAAATCCTTGCCAACTCCAATGTCATGAAACTTTCCATGTGCTTTCTTCTAGTATTTCATAGTGTTTGATCTTACATTTAAGTCTTTTGAGTAGATTTTTTATGTGGTAAGAAATAAAGACATAAGTTCATTCTTTTTCTTACGGAAGTCCAAATCCCTCAGCACCACCTATTGAAGAGACAGCCATTTCCTCAATGAGTGTTAAATCAATGGTGTTTTTATACCAATATCCAGAAAATAAAACAGGAAAGTCAATCTTCAATGAAATGAAATGTCTCTGTATCAAAAATGATAGAACATGGATTAAAAAATTTTAAGAAGACACAAAATAATTGAAAAATGCCCCATGTACATTGGTGGGTTTTTTTTTCTAAAGAAAGAAAGAAAGAAGGTATAGGTGGGTCAAGAGGTAGGTAGAATCTGGGAGGAATTGAGAGAGAGGAAAACCTGATCAGGATATATTGTATGAATTTTTTTTATTTTCAATAAAAAAGAATCAAGAGGATGCTGAGCATTTCTTCAAGTGTCTCTCAGCCACTGGGGATTCCTCCTGTGTGAATTCTCTTTTTAGCTCTGTTTCCCATTTTTTGATTGGATTATGTGGTTTCTTGGCATTTAATTTCTTGAGTTCTTTGTAAACTATGGATATTAGCCCTCTGTCAGATGTGGAGTTGGTTAAGATCTTTACCCAATCTGTAGGTTGCCGTTTTGCTCAAATGACAGTGTCTTTTGCCTTACAGAAGCTTTTCAGTTTCATGAGGTCCCATTTATTGATTGTTGGTCTTAGAACTTGAGCTGTTTGTCCCTCAACTGAAGAATGGATAAAAAAATTGTGGTACATCTACACAGTGGAATATTACTCAGCCATCAGAAACAATGAAATCATGCAATTTGTACCCAAATGGATGGAACTAGAGAAGCTCATCCTGAGTGAGCTAACCCAGACCCAGAAGGATGCACATGGCATCTAATCACTTATAGTTGGATTTTAGCTATATAGTACAGGATATCTATACTACTGCCAATGCACCAAAGGGAACATGAACATAGAATTTGTTTCCTGTCAATGAGACACTTTGCCCTAGTGGTGCTGCCTTGTAGGTACCCAGTGTATGAGGAGGCTCTTGGCCCTCATATGACTGCTGAACTGGGGTGGGGGACTGTTATGTAGAGACACTCCACTCCAGAGCAGTGGGGTGGAAGGGATAGGGGCTAGAGGGTGGGAGGGCGGGACTGGGAGGGGTGGAAAGAGGGCACTGTAATGGAGATGTAACCTGATGTAATAAACATAAAAAACAATCAATATTACTGAACTGTCCACACTATCTGACATGATATACAAAATCCAATTCAATGCCTATCAAAATTACCAATGACATTCTCAAAACAAGAGAAAGCAGCCCTAAAATTAATATAGGATGACAAAACCCCTCAAACAGCCAAAATAACCCTGAACTTTAAGAACCAATCTGAAGGTGTCTCATTAATGGACTTTAAAATATACTACAAAGTTATAGTATGCAAAAGCACATATTATTGACATAAAAACAGACATACAGAGCAATAGTGTCTAGGACTCAGAAGCACACTCAAGCATCTATAGCCAATGGACTTTTAATAAAACTGTTCATTTGTTCAATCATACTCTCAATATGCCAGAATCCAATTGAGCACACAAAGCCAAATAAATAAAAACATGTCTCAAAACACCAACCATCCAAACAAACAAATAAAACCATTCACCATCAAAATGTCATGTGCCCCAGGAGTGCTAGTAAACACCCATATCATCGAACCACAGATGGAGAAGCAGAAAGGGTTTCAGTTTGAGGCTAGTCAGGACTGCTTAGAGAGATCTTGTCTCAAAAAGAAGAAAAAAGGAAAGAGAGGAAGGAAGGAAGGAAGGAAGGAAGGAAGGAAGGAAGGAAGGAAGG
>CAJQZJ010033049.1:4498874-4529393 GCA_907164525.1 Lophiomys imhausi
TGTGTGTGTGTGTGTGTGTGTGTGTGTGTGTGTGTGTGTGTGTGTGTAATTGCTTATGACTATGCCACATCTGTACCTTTTGTCACTGCCACCATCATCACTATATCCAACAGCACTGTCACCACAAGGCTGTCATCTTTCTACAGTCACCACTATCCATTTCAGGACCATTTCTTCAGTTAGGTTATTCTGTGAAGGCTACACAGGTAAAAATTGTTCTCTGTGAAATATTTTTGAAACTTAACGTAATTTTCTTGTAGTTCACCCAAGTATGGAATATGGTAACAGTTCACTCCTTTAATTCCTGAACTGTGTTCTATAAACAAATGTGCTATAGCTATTTAATAATTTATCCACTAAAGGATATATAAGAAATTTCCAATTTGGGGTTATAATGATTATGTATTAATATTTGTGTGTAAGATGTTAAATAGAAATATGCCTTCAGTTCTCTGGGGTACATACCCAGGGCTTAATTGTTGGACCATGCAGTAGGTCCAATTTCAGATTTTAAAAGAACTGTGTGGTGGTTTTTCAGAGTGGTTATGATTCCCATCCCTAGTGGCAGGAGTGAGCCAGTTTCTACAAATTCTTGTTGTTTGTTTGCTTGTTTGTTTCTTTTGTTTTTTGTTGTTGTTGGTTTGTGAAAGGATCTCACTATGTGACCATAGTTGGCCTTCTCACTAGGAAGACCAGGCTGACCTCAAAATCACAGAGGTCCACATGCCTCTGCCTCCACAGTGCTGGCACTACCACACCCAGTTTCTCTTCATTCTTGCCCAGTGATTTTTATTTACTTGTTTTTATTAATATAATTCACTTATTCAAACTAGACAATTCAGTGGCTTCTTGAATACTCACAAAGTGCAACACTATAAATTGACACAAATTGGCTGCTTTTTCCTATTCCAACCTGGCAGCCATCACTCACCAACCACTTGTAAATTTCCTAATCTTTTTCAATTTCTTCACCCAATGTTCACGTGCTTTTTCCTATGTGAGACCTGAGAATATAGAATCTGAGTAAACACAAGTGAGAACACCTTGAAGTAGAGCGAGCTTCGAGTCACGGCTGCTCATTGGCTCATGGCTCTTTGTTTAGTGCTGCATCCCTTGGAGCTCAGAGCAGCTTCTGACACACATCTGGCGCTTCATGTTCATCTCTCAGTGTAAACGAAATAAGGGATGTGCAAATGAGCTAAACAACTCCAGACAGCCCTTGTGCTGATGCGGGGCCTCGGTTCCCACCCTCCTTAAACCCAGGCACTTGTTACACAAGCATGTTCATAGGCTCCGGTCAGATACCTGAGGCAGAGCCCCCAGGTCTGAGGTCTGAGAGGATTTGGTTTGGTTTAACACTCCTGTGTTCCTGGTGTGAGCAGTCCTATGTCAGCACAGCTGCTGCTATGTGTGCAGCCCACACCTCTGGCAACAGCTGGAGACATGAGAAGGAAGAAAAACCATTCTATCCAAAGGACTTTTCTGGGAGGCACCAGAACAAACCAGGAAGTGGGTAGTTTGATGCCAAAGGAACAGAGTTTGAATGCAGGTGTGTTAGCATGCTGGTTCAGTTCAACACATTGTCTGGCCTCACCACACTTCTTTTCTTTGTAAAGTAGGGTGAATAACAGCATTTTGCTCAAATTATTGTCTTGAGGATTAAGTGAACTGAATCCCACAATATATGGATGTACATACCTTTGGACCATAACATACTTCATGTTCTATTCTCCCAGACAAAGAATAAGACCTGAGTCTCATTAAAGTGGTCTTAAAAGAGCAGCCCCCACCTGTCTGTTGTAGCAGGTTCCCTTCCTCCACTCTTTTATTAGATTAATGTCATTGGTGTAGACAATAATAGGCTTCCCTATGACATTTCCATGGACATATCATTGCACCTTGCTCGTATTTGTCATATTACCCTCTTACTTCTCTCCCTTCACCCCAAACAGTTCTTCCAATCCCAAGCCATATATGTGTGTGCATGATTCCCATCGAGGTACTAGAATTTATACCAAGGGCTTGCTGCATGTTGGGTTAGTATCCTACCACTAAGATGTATCCCTACCATCTCAATTTACTTTGTTTTTGACATGGGGTCTCACTTTGATGCCCAGGCTGGCTTTGAACTCACTGTAGCTCAGGTAGGCTTTGAACTTACAACCCTTCTGTATCAACCTCTCAAGTAACTTGCATACTAGGTGTGTACCACCAGATCCAGCTTCTACCATTTGTAAGGCTGGTAGCACTCAGTCTCTGTCAGAAGGCTTCCCAAGCCCCTGGTCTCCGAGCGCAGCTTAGTTCTCCAATTTCTTGGGATGCATTAAAGTTCACTCCCACCTGTGTTTTGCATCTATGCTTAGATGCCTCGGAAAGTATGACAAATGTATTTCCACTCCATGGTCTTCTTGATTATCCAGGCTCCTGCTGCAGAGTCACAAATTACCGGTGCATTCAGAGGCCAGGAAGATGTTATAAACAGGTGCACTGAGTGATGAAGGGCTGAGACACGGAGAAGTTCAAGGACTCTTATGCACAAAAGGCTTCCACTCAGGCCAAATCCATCTTTTCTCCATTGATACCTGGCCTCTCCTAGTCAGATATAGATTTTTCTAGCAGGTATCTAGAATTTCAGACTGGCTAAGATGATTTGTGCGTGAGGCAGTATAATGTGCCCCATTGTGCCATCCAGTTCACAGCATTGTACCACTGCCAGTTCCTTGGCTCTGCAGATGTACCATGTGAGATGTGTGCACAGGGAGAAAATTGGCTTAAGAATCTTAAAATCTCCTTTTCTGCTGTCTCCTTTAATGAGACACACTGATCGTAATGATAGACTTGCCCCAGCACCACCCACTCTGAGCCTGTCTACTCCTTGTGCTGCACTAAGAGAAGTAGGGGAGCAGTGGATTAAGCAGATGACCAGTGAGGGATGTTTCTCCAGGTCTGAGTGTTTGGTGATGCTTCAGAATAAAGTAACCTGTCCAAACAGTCACAGGAACCACTTAGTATGAGCCTGAAATGAGCAAAATAAAAGGCTAAAAATTAAAAACATGAAAATAAAATCTCAATCCTTAAGTGTTGGCATACTCTTTGATTAAAAAAAAAAAGCAGCCAAGCTGTATCACACACCCCTCTCCTTTTTTTTTCTTCAGCTTTTCATAGCAGCAAAGTTCATACATTTGCAACCACGTTGTCAAAAGCTTACACTGCTGTTTATCATCTGTAAGGTCATGAGCAAGCTTCTCAGACTCCAGTCTGTGTATAAAACACAGGAAATGAACATCTCCCTATATTTTTCAGGTGTCCTGAGATAATATGTCCTGCATCATGTTCCATAGATTGCAATGAACATTACTAGCAAAAGGACACTGATGGGGCATGCTCCACATTCCCCCTCATCAGGCGGATTTAGGAGTGGTGTTCTGGATGTTTCTCTCATCTCTTCCTTAATGGTGCACCTTGCTTTGGGTATTAGCTCCCAGCATCACTTATTTCCTGAGCCCCTCTATTCCTTGTACTGCATTAAGAGAAACGGGGAGCAGTGGGTTAAACAGATGACAGATAACCAATGGGGCATGTTTCTCCAGGTCTGAGTGTTTGGTGAGGCTCTGGAATAATGCAACTTGTACAAATGACCATGGGAGAGGGTGAACTGGAGGTTGTGGCCAAGGCACACCCGTCTTGTTCATACCCAGGCTTAGGGAATAAAGGAAGGAAGTGCTTGGCTTCATCATAGCTCCAGCCTTCCACTTTGGCAAGAGCAAGACACTTTGACAGAGAATGGTGAGATTCAAATAATAGCATTTAAAGGGGCCCCACCTGGGCATATCAGGAGCAAGGTGGGGAAAAGTAGGGAGGAATGCAAAAAGTGAGAGAGGGTTGGAGGGAAGGAGAAATGAAAGAAGGATTCATACTTCCACTTCACAAACATCATTAAACAACTTCCACTGCAGAAGTTAGAGGGAAAAAATAATCAATTCTGTAACTTGTGGAAAGTGCTTGGAAGTAAAGCAAAGGAAGGTGCAGTGCCAATAAGATGTTTAGGAAGAAACTTTTCAGGAGGTACTCTGCAAGTCAGTCTTCAGATTTCTAGGCAGAGAAGCCCATGCAACAAAAGCCGAGTCTGCAGGTTGGCTGTGTTCACCAAGAGTAGCCCAAACACAGAGAGGATCATGGGGAGAGGCACTGGAAGAGGAGCCCAGCAGAAGTAAAATGCAAAATCCCAAATCCCAAAACATCCTACAGCTGGAGCCAGTTCAGGACACTGTCCAGGGTCCTGATATAGGGGACCTGGCTGCAAGATCTCCCCACCCCCACCCTGAGGACCAGCACAGAAGGCTCCTGCATCCATCCAGATGACAGACACACGCACCCCTGCCCGTTAATTCTCTAACAAGACTTCAAACCTGAATGGCATGTACCCTTCTCAGGTTAGTTCATGTTAGCCTAAAGGAAGAGACCATCCTCTTTCTCCATAGTTGAGCTGAGTGGACAGATGCAAAGCACACTTTGACCAAAGCCAGCTCTGTCAGATCTCAGATGCTCATGTCTGTAGTTCCTTCCCTACCCTCTGGAGTCCAGAGCCCTGGGGGTGATTCCCACACTGGATCCCGAAACTCACTGTAGCAAAGCAGTAGCTACTTGTCCTCCTGACGAGCTCTGTAGTTGGAGTCTAGATAACACAACTGGTGCTTGTACCATCTGCGTGACGTGGTCTGACTTTTTTCTACCCCTCCCTTTTGCTCCAAGGCAATGGGGGTCCCATCTGTGTTTCTTAGCAGTGGATCCTCAGTGCCTGAAGGAAACCCACCCTGGTTAGGTATAAGAGTCACAACTGGGGAGGGAATGAAACTGCCTAGGAGTTCTCATGCCTGATCCTGCCTTTGTAACCTTTTTTTTCACATTCAAAATTGCTCCAAATTAAACAAAAATAGCAATAATGCTAGCAGGCAAAGAGAAAAAGAATCAAGGCAAGCCAGGCTGCCTTCTGCTTCTGCTGTCACTCCTGAAGCCACCTTGCCCTTTCTCCACCCCCAAAACTCTGGATGCTCCACCAGATTCTCCCGCAATAAGTGTCTGGCAGCACCCGAGTGCGGAGGATGCTGGCTGCCAGGCTTTCCAAGAGCCCCCGCCATCAGCCAGCTTCCCCTGTCGGTGCCTGCGCAAGACAATTGAAGGATTTTATTATAATGGCACTTTGTGGAGCTCACTCAACCTGTCAAAATAATTGTTTGACTTAATGTGAAATCTGAGCTTCGCAGCTGCATGAGGCTGTCCTCCACGGGATCATGGGGCTGGCTGCTGGCACCGCCGGTGAGCGTTTCAGAGTCTGGAATTAGCAGCAGTTTCGAAGTCTCCCTAATTAGTTACAGCGCTGCCCGAGGTGTCATCTTGTTTTATTTTATTTTATTTTTTTATGAGCCAAATAACATATTGCCGCTTAAGTTTCTGGAAGACAGGGAGTTATAAATAAAGCTACAATTTACTTGAAGTCTATCACACAGATATACCAAGTTCAGAAGTTAGTTTTTCTTTGACTAATGAGATAAAAACTTTGTCTGCAGAGTATGTGTGCGGATGTGAACATCACAGCCTTACAGAGAGGAAGGAATTCTCCAAAGGCCAGGGAGACTGTGCAGCCGAGAGATCAGCTCATCACAGAGTGCTCACAAGGGCTGGGGTCTGCAGCTCCCTCACAGAGCCGTGCTCAGCTGCCTCCTCCCAGGAGACCACAGACTTCTTCCTTCCTGTCCCAGGCCCTGGTTTTCCTATGTCCCCTGAGAAGATGGTGCACATACTGCTTCTCTTGCAGGAGGCCTTGAAAACACCGAGATGCCTTAGGCAGTCAGAACAGTTTAAACCAAGGACTAGTGGTGTGATGTCATGGTTAAAGGGTTGAACTCTGGGAGCAGACAGCTTGATTCCAACTCCCCATTCGTTATTACACACTAACCCAAGAAAATCCCTCAGTCTACTCTTCACTTTCTTCACCTGGTGAAAACCATGCAGTAAGCCCAGGTGGTTTATATATGCAATTGAGTGTTACTCGTTGAGAAAGAAGGACATGATCCTGTTGTTTGTCACAGAATGGTTAGAACTGGAGGTTCAACTGAGCAGTCAACTAAGCCAGACGAGGAAAGACAGAAACAGCATGTTCTCTCTCATACTGGGAAGCTAAAACAGAAGTAAATTCAGCCTGTTTCATAGAGGCTATCAAGGGTGGAGAAAGGAAGGTAAAGGGAGGTTGGAACTGATCAGAGCATAGTGCACGCATATGCGAGGACATCAAAAATAACAAATAAATTAAATTAATAAATGAAGAACTATATAAGCTTAACTGATATAGGCAAATTGCTCATAACTCGGAGAGAGAATGGAGCAGTCTCTCCCCATGCGCTACACAGCATGCATCTTAAATATGCAGGAAAGACCTTCAGAGTAACTCTGATTATGGCTCACATGCCACCAACGTGTGTGAGCCTCCAAAGGTCAGTCACATTTAAACAGATCTCTGTTCCACTCGTAATACTAAAATATGTAGATGGGGGTGCAATTAGAAGAAAAGGTTGAAAAACACCAAAACACTAATCTATAGAAGAAGAAAAAAATCCTGTGTGCAAAAAGTATCCAAGGCACATCCTCTGCCGACCTCAAGGGCTATGGTGCAAAGCTTTGGGGTCAGCAGGTCCAACTTGAAATGCAACTCTTCTGCTAAGGAGCTGTATGAGCTTGCCAAGTCCCTTCACTTCTCTGGGCATGGATTTTCTGCATTCCCAGAGTGCAGCTGTGATAGTTGTAGTGAGGACTCGGTATGATGCCTGCCACACACCCCATGTACCACAGGTACCACAGTGGTCATTAGGCTATTCATACCACGATTTTACAAAATACTAAAGAACCTGAGGTGCAGAGGACTTGGCGGGGGGGGGGGGGGGGGCCTGCCAGATCCTTCTGGGACTACAAACACTCAGACTCCTCCCTGGTGCTCCCGACAATGGGAGAAAAATGCTGCTGACTGCTATTCCAATACTGCACATTTGCTGTAGGCTGCAGCCACATGTCAAGAGGAGCATGAGGGTGGGCATGTGGGGAGCAGGCAACTGCTCCTCGGGTCCTGGCAGATGTGGCTGCGGGAGCTCCTGGCTGGCTCCAAGCTTCCCTGACACATTTCAGGACATGGCACCTTAGTAGACTCCTCAGCAAGGCATACTTTCTTCTCCAGTTGGCTCCTGTCCCACTGTCACACTATGTGTCACACCTACACACAGCAGGAAGAGTAAAGAATCTGAATGAAACGAAAGTGATGAAAAAGAGCATCTCGCCACTCCAACATTTCTCCAGAGCAGAAGGAATTCTTAAACTCAGTGGCACCAGACAACAGACAATGGTTATCTCAATACTCCCTTCCACATCCAGGGGCCAAGATCATGCCATGGCCTGTGGCTCTTAGCAACCAGAAAGACCCTCAGCACTCCAACCATAGGATGCATTTCTTTTCTGCCCAAAAATGCCTTTCCTGCATCTAATCTCAATTTTTTAAAAAAAATTATTTATTTTTATTTGATGTGCATTTGTGTTTTGTCTGCATGTATATCTGAGGGTGTAGGATCCCCTGGAACAGCAGTTACAGACAGTGTGAGCCTCCATGTGTGTGCTGGGAATTGAACCCTGGTCCTCTGGAAGAGCAGCCAGTGCTCTTAACCACTGAGCCATCTCTCCAGCCCATCTAATCTAAATGTTTTGTGTGGCAAAATGGAATCTATTTCTCCCCAGGTCTCAGGAACACTAGAGTGGTCTCTACTTATTCATGCACAGTGAAAATAGGGATCTCATTACCAGTGCAGCTAAGCCTGCCAGGAGCAGGTTTGAAGAGGCTGTCTTCCTTCAAGCCACTGGCTCTCCAATAGTGTTCCTAGGCATGACAAATGTTCTAAATCACTGTGGAAAAGTTTCCACAAAGGCATCATGGAGCCCTGCACTATGGCTGGTGATGCTAGCCACAGACAGATATGGAGAATGGAGCAGATTCTCCCTTGCAGACAGAGGTATCGCTTGCCTGGTACTGCCCCTTACAGCTTCTAATCTACCACACATCTGGCTGGTCAGTGCCACTTATACACAGAGAATTTGTCCCGTTCAGGTACTGTTTTTGGAAGTCTGAGGTGACAGCAATAAGGCAAAGAATAATAAACAAAATTAGGCATCTGGAAAGATGGCTCCGTTTGGAGCCATCTTGTTGCTCTTGCAAAGGACCCAGCAGTGGGTTGTAGAACACACAAGGCCATGCACAATGAAACCAAGTTACCCATAAAGAAGTTCAGCAAGAATTTTTAAAAAATACTTCATCCACCACTGTTCTTCCTCTTCACCCCAAAATGAAGGCCATTTAGCCCATTTTATAAGAAAACTGACACCATGGGGGTACACCATGGAATCATATTGCTACTACACACAAACCCAGCTGTCATTCTAGTACTCTCCTCCGTGCGTGGATTTCCTAAGGTACCCATAGCCACAGAATGGGAAGCTTCAACAAGAGGAAGTAGTGACATCACAGTTTGGGTGCTGGATGGCCAAGGAGGCAGGGTGAATTTCTACAGCCCATCTCCCCGATTTTCTGGTGGCCACTTTCTTATTATGGCCTCACATGTTCCCTCTGTCAGTGTATTCACAACTTGTTGCCTATATGTCCAAACCTTGTATATAAAAAGATGTTGCAAGACTGAATGAAGGCCTATACTAGCAGCTTCATTCTAACTTAATTGTCCCTATGAGAACCTGATCCATAGGCAGTCACATTCTCAGATGTCAGGACTTCAACACATATATTTCAGGCTATAGCCCATTTTACTCCACCATTGGACCCCATGTCCTCACATGTGCAGGGCATCCATAAGTGCACTATCATTTGGCATCAGTTTTAGGTTGCAGATTTCACCACCTAACTCAGGTGTGGCTGAGACCCCAGGTGTGGTTCACTCTGAGGCAGAATTCCTGTCTGGCCATGGAGAGTGAAACCACAGCAGTGGCACAGATCCCAAATGCAATGATAGCACAGGTCTGGGGTGGGGGTTGGAAAGAAATGCCCACAGTCCTGTGTGAGGCAGGTCTTTCTGGGGAAACAGAATCAAAGAATGAATGTGTGCTAAGAAAAGGAGTCAGTAAGATCCCTCATATCACAGGGGCTGGAGAGTCCAACAATGGCTGTGTATATGATTGAGAAGATGAGAAATGACACTGAGCACCGTCACCATCCTAGTATGTCACTAGAGCCCGGGAGATCTCCAGGGAATTGCTGATATGAAGTCCACACTGGAACATTGAAGCAGTTGGAGTCTCGTGGCAGTGGAGGGAGGCAGCATTAGCAATAGGCAAGCCAGCTCAGGAAGAAGAAACAAGCAGGCAGGAGCACACTGACTTTCCCTCAGACCCTACAGTATCAGGACCACCTACTGGAAGGTGCAGTCTACTTGGCAGGCAGGTCTTTCTCCTCTGTTAATCCTTTCTGGAAATATACTGGCACATGTGCCCAAAGGTTTATCTCCTTGTGATTCTAAATCACAGCAAGCTGACAATTAAAACTAATCGTCACAGGACTGGAGCAAAGCTGGATCATCAAGGTGGCATCCTTGCCCTCTAGAGCTAAGGATGAGGTAGTTCCCCCTTTGAGGTCCTGTCCACTAGAATTCCAGAGGTGGATCATCTTTCCTTCATTCCACCCCACTCTGAGCCTTCTGTCCAAACTGGTGGCATCATTGCTGAGACCGTTTGATGGAGCCTGTGACTCACGCAATCCAGAACAGTCTTTCATGGACAGCTGAGAATGCTCCAGGCCTTAATGTTTAGGTCCTGTGTGCTTAGCCTGTCCTTCTTTCATGCTTCTCTCTCCTCTTCGCCTTAAGTAAGAGAAAGTAGCATCCCCATGGTCTGCCTCAACACTTCAGCTTTCTGATATCAAGTCCTCCATGAAGCACCAAACACAATCCACCCTTCTCTCCTGCGCTTACTGACAGTCTTTATCTCCACCCCAGACCTCATCTGAAGCAACTTTGACATCCACTTTTTTTGAGCACGGGTTTCAATATGATTTATGTGCTTTTTTTTTGGAACATACCTCAAAATTCTCCCAGCCTCTAACTCAAACACAACTCCAAAGACATTTTACATTTGGAAATACTTGTTACAACAGCGCCTATCTTATCAGCACTCAGGTCTGCGTTCTTGCCAGGCATCCCTGACAACATACCATAGATTGGTTAGTTTCAAAGACAGAAATTGGGCTGGGAATATGATCAGTAGGTAAGAGTGCCTATTGAACTACTATGAGTATCTGAGTTCAAATTTCCATCACCCACATAAAAAATTGACCATAGCTATGCACACACCTATAATCTGGCATAGTGGGAGACAGGGACAGGGGAATTGGGGGGGAGTAGGGTGAAGCTTGTTGATTGCCAGCCTAGCTCTAGGCACAATTACAGACCCTGCTTCATGAAAATAAGACAGAAAGTGATAGAGTAGGGCATCTGGCATCTTCCTTTGGCCTCTGTGTGCACAAGTAAACATATCTCACATACATGCATATGTACACTATACATACACATATTTACACACCACACACATGTTTATATACACTAAACACACATACATACACTATACACATAGGCATACACCACATATACATGAATGCACATACTACACACATATGCATATACCACACATATGCATGAACATACACACATATGTGCAAAAGCAGACATTTACTTTCTCATAGTTCTTTATTCTGGAAGTAGAAGATGAAGGTATCAGGCAGGCTTAGTTTCTCATGAGGCTTCAGCTGGCCATCTTCTCCCCAAATTCTTACATGACGTTTCTTCCTTGTGGGCATCCCTTGTGTCTCTTTCCATCCCCAAATTTCCCTTTTCATAGAGAATCTAGTCAACTTAGATGGAGTTTTGGCTTAATGAACACATTTTAGTTGAATTATTTAAGTCTCATTGTCCAAGGTGAGGAACTGTGAGTGCTGCGGTGAAGGCTTCAAAGACTGGATTTCAAAGAGAAACACATCTGTCAGCCATGCATCCTTCCTTTCTCTTTTTTTCCTTCTTTTCCTCTTTTTATTTCCCTTCCTTTGTCACCCCCTCTTTGTCCTCTTCTGTCTCTGTCTGACATTTTCTCTTTGTCCCTTTCTATCTCTCTGGCATTCTCTCTCCCTCTCTTCCCTTTGCTTCCCACTTCACTTCCATTTCCCCAACCCACTGTTTGAACCAGTTATAACATTATGGAGACATAGCATCCTTTGTAGGCAAGGTGCATTTCTCTGGGACAACTCACATGCATCCCTACCTTCAGACCAGAATCACAGCCTGAGGCAGCAAATGAAAAGGGTGGATGGGACTGAGAAAAATGATACACTCGTTCCTGATCCTTTGGCCACATAATTCTTTCTTTCTTCCTCACTGTATTAGTGTCTCTATCATTTAATAAAGTGACTTGAGGTTATGAGAGAAAAGAAGTCACCATCTCATGTCCTTTGAGCTCCCTGAGGGATTATGGGATTTTACATAATTAAATAAGAGCTGTGTAATATCTCTCCCTCCTGACTAGGTAGACTATCTATCACTCCCTCGCTGTTTCTCAGCTCCTAGTTCAAAGTGGAAAAAGTGACTCAGTATAAAAATACCCTCTTCCTCTATCTCCCACCTCCTGCCCCAAGTTATCTTCTACCCTCTACTCCCTGTTGATCAGGCCCTAATCCAACCATCTGCCTCTGAACTCATAGCTGCTCTGTTGAGACCTGGGCATAGGAAGGCAGGTTGTCTGGACTCAAGGCCTGGCCAGGCTGAATATCTCATCTCTCCAGGTCTTAGCTGGTCTGCAAACCTTGGGCTAAACTTGAACCATTTTCTTGACTGTCTCTCATGGTGGTAAAGAAAGACCTGGTGTGGCCATATTGTAAAGCATGTTAGCAATTAACAAATGCTTTCTAGATCTTATCAATAAGATATGGAAAGAGTGGCAGTGCTAAGGAGTGACCCATGGGAACTCATCATGTCAGGGACAGCTGGCTACTCTTACCCTAAAGACATCCTTCTGCTCCTCAGTGTCACTGGGGGCCACTGGAATGACCTTAAAGAACATCCTTTCTGGGCAGATGGTGTGAGAAGAGACAGCACAGACAAACCCAGGAAGCAGCCTGCAGGCTTCCACCTTCACTGTCCAAGCAAGAATAAATGAATGAAGCAGGCCAGATATTTTTAAGAAATTGAGTCAGGGCATGTGGGAATTAGAGATTGCCTTTCAAACCCCACCTTAAAATATGTGACCATAAGGGAGGTACCCTATAGTCATGTCCTTTCACCAGCCACACTAGAATGCTCAGTGCACACCCAAGCAGATGGAAAGTCCTTGTGTGTACAGATCTAAGAGGTCCCCTAGTAGGAGCACTTCTGTTTTCCTGTCATATGGGGAAACTGTCACAGAGGGTTTGCTAGTAGACCACTTGTCCACTGCAGTAAGCAGATTTCTGACACTTGTATGTCTTGCCTCTTCCTATTCCTGTCTCACTTCCTCATTGCTCCCAGTGTTTCTGGGATCTGCCAGCCCGTGAACTACCAGCATCCAAATCCTTGCCTCGGGATCTGCTTCTGGGACTCAGACTGGCACAGCAGCTATTCAACGCTCTGAAAATAGTCTTTCAATACCCATGGCAGCCAATTAGCCTATTTCGTCTTGCATACCTTCAGCAATAGGGAGTTTACCACATCCTGAGTTAGCCCATTTCTTTCTCAGACAGCTTTGATCATTACAAATTGAAACTAAAATTTCTTCCTTATGATTATCAGTCACCCATCTCAGCTCTGTAGCCATCAGCCGGTCTTGAATGACATCACTCTAACTCTTCTCAGAACCACGGTCCTCCTTCTAGTCAACAGCTGTTTTTCAATGCAATAATGAAAGATATACAAGAATGCAAGTGGACAGTGGCTTACCAAGATCAGGGCGGCGGCAGCAGTAGCAGCAGCAGGCTGATCCCTCCTTTTTGCTGGGTCCACACGTCTCTTTAATGTGACCTGGGATTTGGTTCATGTCTGCTTCACTCTAAGAATATAGCAGACTGCAAGTAGGAGTTTTTTGAACGTGTGGGCAATCATAGATGATCACAGCCAGCACAGTCTGGAATGCCCATCAGTTCTAGCATCTATAGAGGTAAAGGAAGCAAGGCATGCATGGTCTGGGGCAGGGATGACAGTCCGCCTGTAAGTGATATCTCCACCAGGCTGTACCCATCTCCTGTTCACTATCCTCTCCCTCCCTCTCTACGTTATACTCTTTCCAGATTCTAGTAACCACTATTCTATTCTCTACTAACATCAATGTTTCAGCTTTCACATATAACTGAGAACATGCAGTATTTGTCTTTCTGTGCCTGGCTTATTTCATGTAGCTCAATACCCTTCAGGCCCATACCTGTCACTGCAAATGACAGAATTCCATTCTGTTTATAGTTGAATAATAGCCCATTGTGTATAATACTGTGAAAATTAAGTCCATAGGAAGCAATAAAGGATGAGAGTTAAGATGACCTCAACAGTTTGAACAGCTTCACATAACCTGGGAGGTGGGGTCTCAGATCTAACTACCCTGTGATCAGAGTGCAGGAGAATGTAGACTGCTTGATTCAAGATGGGGACTTTATAGCTCAGGGTAGCAAGGGTTCAAGAGGTTTCATTAGAAGGAGAATGGAGAAGTTAGCTGTTTTCCTTAGAAACTGAAACAGTCATTTCTTTTTTAAACCATCTAGTGTCTGGGGTTGGGGTCTGTTGCTTTTCTTCTGCAATTTTGAGCTCCATTTAGGGCCTTGGCTTTGGAGGTGGAGTTTTTTTTAACAGATTTTATTTATTTATTATTTATTGAAACAGGATGATGTTGTGTAGCGAGCTCAATCTGGCCTGGAATCTCTCTTTTATTATTAAAAACTTAAGATTATTTTGTTATATTAATAGATATTGATAGAAATTTAAGATTATTTTGTTATAATAGATGTTGATAGAAAGTTAAGATTATTATGTTTTATATACCCTTAAAGATAAATTTTAGTTTCAAATTTTCAAGATTTCTTTTGAAAAATAAAAAAAAATTGTTTTTCTTCTATTGTCCAAAAGATAACTTGCCCTAGGAAAGATACTACATGCCATCTTTTTATGACATGAATAGAGACTTACAAATGTCTTTCTCCTGTTCAAAGAACAGGAAATATTCCTTCATTGATTTGTGCATCCTGCACATCCAATGCATTTTGGTAATTGCAGAACTATATATTACTTGTGAGAAATTATGTATTTTCAGAACAACGGAACCTGAGTCCAAAGAAGACAAAACCAGTAACCCAAATGATCCAGCCTTATAGACTGCCTCAATAGCCGTTTCCTCTAAAATCTGCATCCAGAAGAACGTCAAACAGCTTGCTGAGATGGCCCAGCCTCAAAGACTGTTCCAAACAGGACATCAATAAACTCCTAAACTTTACTATCAAAGTCCAGCTTCGAACTACAAATTGCTCAGAACATTCAAATAGCTGAGCATCTAGAGACTGGACAACAAATGTTACAATTTACTTGCTTAATCATTTTTTTTCCTTTCATTTGGGCCCCTAAACAGGTTTTCTGCATCCCAATTCATCAGGAAGAAGTTTTAAGAGAGCGACGTACCATTCCCAAAAAGTGGGGTGGATGATTCTTTGGTTATTTGATGTGTTATAAATGTTGTTTAGGGGTAAAGGTTACAAATTGTTAATATGGTCTTGTTAAGCAAGGTATAGGAAGTTAGACTTGGAGATCTCTCTTTCTTTTCTCTATCCTTCTTTCTCTCTTATATAGTGGGAAAAGACTTGAAAAGAAAAAGAGGGGGAATATATGTATATAATATAGAAATGATAAGATATAAGGATAGATTATTGAATCTGCTCTGAAACTTAAAATTATTGTTATTCTTTAAATAAGGTTATTTTTGATACATTGGTATAGAATTTTGTATATTGATACAAAAATAAGATAAAGTTTGATTCATTAGTATAGAATTTTATATTTTGACACATAATATGTATATTTCAACTCTTCGATAAGGTATTGTGCCTGTACAAATCATTTAAAAGTATAGGTTTACGTCCGATCTTTTTATGGGTTGCTATTGCAATCTATTTAGGAGTCTGGATAATATAAATTTACTGGCCAGTCAAGCTCTTGGTCATGTTAAATACTAGGTTAAACAGATAATAAATGGATAAAAATATACAGTTTGCTTGTTCAAAGATAGATAAATAGATTTATAAATAAAATAGATAGATGTCTTCAAAATCCTCAGAGGCATACAGAAAATGGCATTTAAAGATGTTTTTATTATTTTAAGAGTTGTTTGAATTACAGCATCAATCTTCAGCCATTTGGCCCCATTTCTCTGACAGACATTGGTTGTAGAGCAGGAATTATGAAGGACTTACCTACCCTGTCTTGGCAGAGCTAGGCTGTCGACTTATCTGCTTCCAAGTTTTGTCCTTTTTGGACAGAAGTCTGTCTACAGTTGAAGCAAGGGATTTTTCTTGCCAAGAGAATGGCTTACCACCAATTCAATCATCTCCCACTGGAGATTCTTCGATGCTCATCTTCTACTTGGAGTAGAATAGAGGGTACTGTCAGGAGCTGACATGTCTCGATATCAAAAAATCTTAAGTTAAGGAAACATCTTTGAATGCCGTATTCTGCAGATCTCTTGAGGTTTTTGAAAATGCCCTATCTATCTCTTATATTTAGATAAGCAAATATTGCTTGTCTCTTAGCAACTTGATTTCTGAGTAGCTTAGAAAATAACTGTGATAGACTCTCATAGTAACTAACAAAATGACACGTTTTCATGACTAATAATGGGAACTGTCCAGGCAGCCACTGGTATGTCATTTTTTAGTTTTGGAAGCTGCAGGCCCTGCACTTCCTATATAATCAGATATATTTATCCCTCTCAGGTCTCTGAGGTGGTTAAAGAATAGATAGCTAGAGTCTCATAGTTAAATTTTGAGTTGTTTAGGAATCAAGAGGGTATTCTGGATCTAAGAAGATATTTTTAAAATTATGAGGCAAGTTAGTATGAAAGCTGAGTTAGATATAGAACTTTAAACTCATGGAGATGGTTAGATAGTAGAATGTTAAAGTCAGGTGCCAAATACATATGGACTGGACATTGGGAATGTATGCTAAGCCATATAACTCTTATAATTGTGGCCTATTTATTTCTGTTGTTTTGTATTGTATTTATAGTTATAAGAAAAAGAACCATTTTTTGGACTGAAAGGGAGAGCTGTTGGGGGGAAAAAAGAAATACCTTAATCAAAAAAAAAAGAAGAGAAGAGGATGGGGGGGTTGAGGGGGAGGAGGGTGGAAGGGTGGGACTGGAGGGGCAAGTAGGGAGGGGATTGTGATTGAGATGTAACTTGAAGAAATAAAAAATAAATTATTAAAAAAAAGAATTGTTTGAATTAAGACAGTCAGCTTCTGACAGTTCCCATTTGATTTGGAAGAAGACAATGAGCATCAAAAAAAAAAAAAAGAAATCTCCCATCAGGAGATAATTCCTCAAAAAGAAATCTCCCATCAGGAAATAATTCCTATAGGACAAAAATGCCCCTGCTCTCTCAACAGACTATATACAATCCAAAGATGGACCAGAGCATAAATGCAGGTAAGTTGATGTCCTGATTCTGCAGAGACAGAATGGGAAAATTCTTCTTATTTCCTGCTGCACAATTTAGTCTGTGAAAAATGCTTGGCCAGAAGGCTGAAGATGATGCTCCAACAATACCAAGAGGTATTTGGGACTGTCTAGGCAATAAACTGTCATATTTCTTTTTGGAAGCTGCTCTTCTGTGCTTCCTACTCACTCAAATAATAACTTTATCCCTTCTTATTTCTTTGGGGTTGAAGGCATAATAGTTATAAAATTTCAATTGAACTTCAGTTGTTTAAGATTTAAAAGGATATTTTCAAGTCTAAATAAAATCTAGGTTTATAAATATAGGATATGATAGAAATTATTTAGGTTCAGAACTTTAGACACACCAAGATAGATAGATGATTTTTCTTCTTCAAGATTACCTGATACAAATAGGCTAAACATTATGTGTGTAAATTTTATATATGGTTTTCTTGATTGTTTCATATTTGTTCTTATTGTTTTTACTATATGAGCTAAAAAAAATTAGCCTTTTTATTAAACAAAAGGAGGGAATTGTTGGGATAGTGTTAAGCATTCTAAATGTTAATTGGTCCTATTTGCTGTCTGTTACTTACATTGACTCTGATTGGTTAAATAAAATGTCAAGGCCCGAGATTGGGCAAAGACAGAGAAAGGTGGGACTTCCTGGGATTAGAGCAGAAAGCCTGCACTTTAGACAGAGGATTCAAGCACTCCAGCCAGCAGCAGGAAGAAGGCATTCCAGTCACGAGCAGCAGGAAGAAAGACACATGCTATGGGTTAGGAAAAAGAACCTCATTCCACATGGCCAGGAACATCGGCATGGCATGGAAAATGGCAGTCCAAGGTGATGTATGTATATATGGGGTCATGTTTGGGTAATAGAATTAAGAGCTAGCTTAGATGGGCCAGGAATGCACAACTCACACCAAGGCTTGTTAAAATCCATGCGGTCTCTGTGTTCTCATTTATAATGGTTTGTTAAGGAACAGCCGCCAAAACAATTAACAATAACATAAATACTGGGTAAATACTTTAATTAGCCATATATTTTTTACACCTGTGTATTCCAGGATGGCATATATAGAT
The DNA here is from genome assembly GCA_907164525.1 of Lophiomys imhausi. Taxonomy (NCBI): domain Eukaryota; kingdom Metazoa; phylum Chordata; class Mammalia; order Rodentia; family Muridae; genus Lophiomys; species Lophiomys imhausi. The sequence continues at coordinate 4,516,710 of CAJQZJ010033049.1, forward strand.
GAAAGGTAGATAGATAGATAGATAGATAGATAGATAGATAGATAGATAGATTTATCTTTATTTTATATACATTGGTGTTTTGGCTGCATGTATGTCTGTGTGAGGGTGTCGGAAACCAGGAACAGGAGTTAACAGACAGTTGTGGGCTGCATGTGGGTATTGAGAATTGAACACAGGTCCTCTGGAAGAGCAGCCAATGCTCTTAACCACTGAACCAGCCTCTGAGAGGTGAAGTTCTTTATATGCCACACTTCTTTTATCTGTTCTTCTACCAGTGGACACAGCTTGGCTCCATATCTTGTATATTATGAATAGTTCTGCAGTGATTATGAATGTACATATGTTTCTGATGTATCCTATCTTTGAATGCATCCCATGTGGGGGTTGCCACTACACTTTAATACATTTTCTTTTCTTCTTCCCTAACATCTCAAGGTAGGAAGCCCATTGCATGGTTGGACCTGAATCACGTATTATTATGTCTCTAAATTCAGTATCAAGAGCAAAATTGGAAACCTTATAACAGACAGGCTTTATTTCATATTTTACAGAATGAGAAACTGAGGCTTCTTTAATTCTTTTTTCACGTGTATTTTCTCACAGAAAAACTTACTGGTGGGAAGTCAAATGATTGACATGTAAGAAATAAAGATATAGAAAAGGATCATCAGTTAATCCTGCTCAAACCTACAAGAGCAGAAAGTTAAAACAAAGGCACTTACCTTTATAGACTTCCTTGCAGCTAGGATTTAACTATATGATTCCATTTTTATTAATAGTTCATAAGAAGACATCAACTAGTGGTCATCAGAATCTCTATTCTCTCAGATAGAGAGAAACAGAGACAGAGACAGAGATAGAGATAGAAAGAAATATGCTAGAGTCATCCATTGATCTACCCCTTTCTTTTTCCCACTTTAGAGTAAATCTGCACAAAGACCAGGAAGCTCAGAGGCTTCTGAGGCATGGTTAATACAAAGGAGACATGATTAATACACTAAACATGATGCAGAAGAAACATGCAAAAACCTGATTCCTGAATGTCATTGATGAGCAACTGAGTTGCATCTCTTTCTATAGATGTGAAAGAAAAGACTAAAATTCCCTATTATTAGGTCACTCTTGTTCCGTACAGATAAAAACATTCTCTTGATAGTCTCAGCAGAACCATTATGGTGGTGACCCACAGCACATTCTGAGCTACAGGACAAGTGGGAACACTGTGGTACATCTCCAGCAGAGTGGCCGTCTGGGAGATACAAGCACATTTGGACTTACTCAGAAAGGTGTTGGACCTACAGGCCCCTCTATTTGTTATACAATCACTCAGAAGAACACTGAAGCTAGACAAAGCAGTGAGATACACTTATACACTTCTGTAGTGGGCTATGCCTCCTACATTGGTACAGTTTCCCACAGGTATCATCACTGCAGAGTCTTAGCAGGCAGCTCCAATAATCAGATAGAGGTACCTCCTGGCTTCCTGACCACCCAGTTTCCACATGGCAGTTCCAGCCCCAAAAGAGAACCAGCAGAGCCACAGGAACAGTAAGATCAGAGTGGGATGAAAGGCAGATGGTCAAGTTAAAAGGCTGAGGAGCTCCACTGAGTCCAAGCCCTGCAGATGGGTTGTGGCATTCATATAGAACCCCTTAGCCAGTGCACTTGGCTCCTCCTCAGTGGGAAGCCAGATCTTCAGCATCTACAGTTCCACACCTGGAGCTGCCAGTTCTTGGCCTGTGTGCACTGCCTGAGTGACTCAGACTACAAAGGCTTAGTGCTTAGGGCCGAGAGGCACAGAGGTGCCCTGGGGACCACCTGGGAGAAGCCCCCTGGAGGAACATGACCACAGACCTAACCCTCAGACAAGACACATGAGCAGAAGGGGATCTACAGCTCTAGCTTACAATCCGTGGTCCTCTGAGCCCCACTGACATCACTAGAAAGACCTGCTAGAACTCAAGACTCTGCAGGCTGGAATAACACATCTCACCCTAACCCCAACCTGAGTTCCCAGTTGGGACACAATTGGAAGGGATGAACTTCAGGGTGGGGGTATACTGAAAACCAGCCCCCAAAACAAGACCCCCACCTAGCCTATGTTGAGCTACAGACCACCAAGTCTATATGGTCTATACACCAAAGCTCCAGACTTGGCATCAGGTCCAGAAGACACTAGGAACAATCTGCTAAGGACAACCAGATGGCTAAAGATCAGCAAAAAGAACAAATCTAACAAAAATCAGGGAAATATGACTCCAACAAAATATAGCGATGCTAATACAGCACATCCTAACAATCCCATCACAACTGAAACACAGGAAAATGATGACAAATCTATATTTAGGAAAGTGATAGAGTCCTTACAAGAAGAAATTAAATCCCTGAAAAAAATTAAAGAATCCTCAATTTTACAAATGAAAGTAATGGAGAATACCGTTATTGACCTCCAAGTCAACTCAGCCAAATATGACTAGGAAAGAGACAAGGCCATGAAAAATTTGAAAGATTGGCAGATAAAGACATCTAAAGTAGAGAATATATAAGTGTTCAAGACTTGAAAATGGAAATGGAAACAATAAAAAAAACATGCAGAAATAATCCTGGAGGTGGAAAACTAAGAAAAGAGAACAGGAACTACAGACATGAGTATCAAAAATAGGACACAAGAGATGGAAGGCAGGATCTCAGGTGTGGAAGATTCTACTGAAGAAATCAGTACAACAACCAAAGAAAATGAGAAATATAAAAAAGTTCTCACTTCCAAGAAATCAAGGACTCAATGAAATGACAGAACCTAAGAAATATAGGCATAGATGAAAGAGAAGATTCCCGACTCCAAGGTCCAGGAAACATCTTCAACAAAATCATAGAAGAAAACTTCCCAAACTTAAAGAAAAAGATGCCAATAAAATTCCAAGAGGCAAACAGAACTCCAAACAGATTAGACCAGAAAAGAAATTCCTCTCACCACATAATAAATGAAACTCCAAATGTACAGAACAAAGAAAGAATATTAAAATCTGTAAAAAAAAAAAAAAGGTCAAGTAGTGTATAATGGCAGACCCATCATAATTACATCTGACTTCTCCTCAGAAACTTTAAAAGCCAGAAAGACTTGAACAGATGGCCTATAGGCCTTAAAAGAACATAGGTGCCAGCCAAGACTACTATACCCAGTAAAACTTTCTATCAACATAGACGGAGAAAACAAGATATTCCATGACAAAACCAAATTGAAACAGTATCTATCTACAAACCCAGCTCTACAGAAGATCCTGGAAGGAAAATTCCAACTCAGAGAAGATATCTGCACCCAAGAAAACAGAGGAAGCAAAAGACTCCATTGCAGCTAAACCAAAAGAAGCACACAACCACCACCTACATCAAAATAATGGGAAAGAACAATCATTGGTCATTAATACCCATCAACATCAATGGACTAAACTCCCTAATACAAAGACACAGGCTTACAGAATGAATCCGTAAACAAGTCTCATCATTTTGCTGTATACAAGAAACACATCTCACTAAAAAAGGTAGACTCTACCTCAGAGTAAAGGGCTGAGAAAAGGTTTTCCAAGTAAATGGTCCCTGGAAGCAAGTGCTGGAGTAGCCATCCTCATATCAAATAAAATATACTTTCAACTGAAGTTCATAAAAAAGATAGGAAAGGGCACTACATACTCATTAAAGGAAAAAATCATCAAGATTATATCTCAATACTGAATACCTATGCCCCAAAATACAAGGGCATCCACATTTGTAAAAGAAACTTTTCCAAAGCTTAAACCACACATCAATCCCCACACATTAGTTGTGGGAGACTTCAACACCCCACTCACAGCAATGGACAGATCATCAAGACATAAACCAAACAGAGAAATAAAGAGACTAACAGAGGTTGTGAACCAAATGGACCTAACAGATATCTACAGAATGTTTCACCCAAACACAAAAGAATACACCTTCTTTTCAGCACCTCATGGAAGCTTCTACAAAATTGATCATATAGTCAGAGACAAACCAATCCTCAACAGATACAAGAAAATTGAAATAGCCACTTGTATTTTATAAGCTAAACTTCAACAACAACAGAATAACAAAAACCCTACACATTTATGAAAACTGAACAAGTCTCTACTCAATGACCACTGTGTCAGAGAACAAATAAGTAAGGAAATCAAAGACTTCTTAAAATCCAATGAAAACAAAGGCACAACATACCCAAACCTATGGGACACAATGAAAGCAGTGTGACAAGGAAAGTTCATATCACTAAGTGCCTTCAAGAACAAAATTGTGACAGCCCATATTATCAACATAACAGCAGAACTGGAAGAGCTAGAAAAAAAAAAAGAAGCAAGCACTCACAAGGGGAGCAGAAAGCAGGAAATCATCAAACTTAGGACTGAAATCAACAACTTAGAAACAAAAAGAACAATACCAAGAATCAATGAAACCAAGAGTTGGTTCTTTGAGAAAACCAATAAAATAGACAAACCCTTAGCCAAAGTGACAAGAAAGCAGAGGGAAAATACCCAAATCAGTAAAATCAGAAATGAAAAGGGAGAAATAACAACAGACCTCAAAGAAATCCAAAGACTCTTTAGGTCTTACTTCAAAGATCTGTACTCCACAAAATTGAAAACCTAAGTGAAATGGACAATTTTCTTGATAGATTCCACCTACCAAAGCTACATCAAGATCAGGTTAACAAATTAAACAGTCCTATAACCTGTAAGAAAATAGAAACAGTCATTAAAAGTCTCCCATCCAAAAACAAAAACCAAAAAAAAAAAAAACAAACAAACAAAACAAACAAAAACCCCAGGGCCAGATGGTTTCAGAACAAAATTTTACCAGACCTTCAAAGAGCTAATACCAATACTCTTCAAACTCTTCCACAAAATAGAAACAGAAGGAACACTACTGAACTCATTCTATGAGGCCACAGTCACCCTGATATGTAAACCACACAAAGACTCTACAAAGAAAGAGAATTTCACACATATTTCCCTCATGAACATAGACACAAAAATACTTAATAAAATACTGGCAAATCAAATCCAAGAACACATAAAAAGTATCATACACCATGATCAAGTAGGCTCAATCCCAGGAATGCAGGGGTGGTTCAACATATGAAAATCCATCAACATAATTCACCATATAAACAAGCTGGAAGAAAAAAAAACCCACATGATCATCTCGCAGGATGCTGAAAAAAAGCATTTGACAAACCCCAACACACCTTCATACTAAGAGTCCTAAAGTCCTAGAGACAGCTGGCATACAAGGACTGTACCTAGAAATAATAAAGGTGGCATACAGCAAGCCAATAGCCAACATCAAATTAAATGGAGAGAAACTTAAAGCATTTCCTCTACAATCAGGGAAAAGGCAAGGCTGCCCACTCTCTCCATATCTCTTCAACATAGTACTTGAAGTCGTAGCCAGAGCAATAAGACAACTAAAGGAGATTAAGGGGATACAATTGGAAAGGAAAAAGTCAAATTATCCCTATTTGCAGATGATATACATAAGTATACCCCAAAAAATCCACCAGAGAAATAGTACAACTGATGACACCTTCAGAAAGGTGACTGGATACAAAATTAACTCAAAAAAATTGGAAGCCCTTCTTTATAGAAAAGATAAATGGGCTGAGAAAGAAATTATGGAAACAACACCCTTCACAATAGCCACAAACAACATAAAATACCTGGGGGTAACTCTAACCAAGCAAATGAAAGACCTGTATGACAAGAACTCAAGTCTTTGAAGAAAGAAATTAAAGAGGACATCAGAAGATGAAAAGATCTCCCATGCTTGTGGATAGGTAGGATCAACATAATAAAAATGGCCATCCTGTCAAAAGCAGCATACAGATTCAATGCAATCCCTATCAAAATGCCAACACAATTATTTACAGACCAGGAAAAACACAATTCTCAACTTTATATAGAATAACAAAAAAACCTAGAATAGTTAAATCAATCCTATACAATAAAAAAAAAATATGGAGGTATCCCCATCCCAGACTTCAAGCTATACTACAGAGCAATAGTAATAAAAAAACATCATGGTACTGGTATAGAAACAGACCAATTGATTAATGGAATCAAATTGAAGATCCAGAATTGAACCCACACACCTACAGACACTTAAATTTTGACAAAGAAGCTAAAACCATACAATTGAAAAAGGACAGCACCTTCAACAAATGGTGCTGGTCTAACTGTATGTTGACATGTAAAAGAATGCAAATAGAGCCATACTTATCACCATGCACAAAACCTAAGTCCAAATGGATCAAAGACCTTAACATAAAGCCCAACACACTAAATCTAATAGAAGAGAAAGTGGGGAAAACCCCAAACTCATTGACACAGGAGACAACTTCCTGAACAGAACACCAACAGCTCAGGCTCTAAGACCAATAATTAATAAATGGGACCTCATGAAACTGACAAGCCTCTGTAATTCGAACAAAATGGCAACCAACAGATTGGGAAAATATCTTTACCAACCCCACATCGGACAGAGGGCTAATATACATAATTTACAAAGAACTCAAGAAATTAAATGCCAATAAATCAAATAATCCCATCAAAATTGGAAAGAGCTAAACCTAAAATTCAGAAAGGAGGAATCTCTAATGGCCAAGAGACACTTGAAGAAATGCTTAGCATCCTTAATCATCAGAGAGAAACAACTCAAGACAACTCTGAGATTCCATCTCACACCTGTCAGAATGGCTAAGATCAAAAACTCAAATGACAGCACATGCTGGCTAGGTTGTGGAGAAAGGGGAACACTCCTCATTGCTGGGGGGAGTGCAAACCTGCACAACCACTATGGAAATCAGTCTGGCCATATCTTAGAAATCTCGGAATAGCTCTACCTTAAGACCCAGCCATACCACTTCTGGGTATACATCCAAGCAATTCCTCTCCAAACCACAAGGACATCTCCTCATCTATGTTCATAGCAGCCTTATTTGTAATAGCTCGAAACTGGAAACAACCTCAACTGAAGAATAGGTTAAAAAAACATTTACACAATGGAATACTATTCAGCTACCAGAAACAAGGAAATCATGCAATTTGCAGCCAGATGGATGGAATGAGAAAAGCTCATTCTGAGTGAGCTAACCCAGACTCAGAAAGTTGCACATGGAATCTATTCACTTATAATTGGATTTCAGTCATATAGTACAGGATAGCTATACTACAACCAACACACCAAAAGGAACAGGAACATAGACTTTGTTACCTGTTAGTGACACACATTACCCTAGTGGTGCCACCATGTCTGCCCCCAATACATGAGGAAGCTCTTAGTCCTCATATGACTGACTGCTGAACTGGGGGGGAGACTGATATGTAAGGACACCCCACTCTGGAGGAGTGGGAAAGGAGGGGGGGTAGAAGTTGGGAGGGAGCGCCCGGGAGGGCTGGAAAGAGGGCACTGTGATGGAGATGTAACTTGAAGTAATAAATAAACAAAAAAATTCTCTTATTGAAACCACAGTTTCAAATAGACTTATGTCTGTGCTTTCTACTGGTTATGAAATTCTTGGCAAATTAAGCACCCTTCTGTCATTTAACTTCTCAAAATATAAAGTAGGAAGAACCACAACCAACTAGCTGGCTTATTTTAGGGATTAGGCTAATGAAACTGTGTGCATGATGCATAGCTGGGGTTTTTGTAGGTATTTGTGCCTCTTCCCTTTTCTCCCCAAACCTAAATGACATAGTAATGAAAACCCCAGGCTTTAAAATCGCTCAGGCTTACTTGTGTTTGAGTCAGAACACTTTGTTTTTGATCAGGAACAAACCTCATGTTCCTTGTCTGTGAAACAGGCATGGTATAAGCATCTGCTTCCAGGTCACGGTGAAGATTAAGTAAGGAGAGCTGGATGCAATGGTGCACAACTTGAAATCCCAGTGTCCACTGCCCATGTGTTCAGACCTTATTACAATCCCCAGGACCCTCATAAGAAGCTGGGCATGGTGGCACATGCTTGTAATCCTAGCTCTGAAGACCAGAGACAGGCAGGTCCTGGAGCTCACTGGCAGTCAGCCTGATACAATCAGCAAGTCCCAGATCCCAGTCAGAGACTCTCTTTCTTTTTTTTTTGTGATTCTTTTTTTTCCTTTATTTTTTATTTCTTCAAGTTACATCTCAATCACAGTCCCCTCCCTATTCCCCCTCCAGTCCCACCCTCCCACCCTCAACCCCCCATCCTCTTCCCTTTTTTTTTCTTTTAAGTTTAACTTTAAGGTATATCTTATTTCCCCCTACAGTTTCCCCTTTCAGTCCAACAAATGGCTCTTTCTCTTATAATAACAAATACAATACACTACAAGAGAGGTAATTAGGCCACAGTTATGAGGGTTATATGGCTTAACGTACATTCCCAATGACCAGTCCATATGTATTTGGTACCTGACTTTAACATTCTACTTTCTAAACATCTCCATGAGTTTAAAGGTCTATATCTGACTCAACATTCATACTAACTTGCAACACAATTTTAAAAGTATCTTCTTAGATCTATAACACTCTCTTGGCTCCTAAACAACTCAAAATTAAATTATGAGACTCTAGCTATCTGTTCTTCAACCACCTCAGAGACCTGAGAGGGATAAATATATCTGATTTTATAGGAAGTACAGGGCCTGCAGCTTCCCAAACTAAGAAATGACATACCTGTGGCTGCCTGGACAGTTCCCATTTTCTCTCCATACATTACAGCATCGATCTTCAGTCATTTGGCCCCGTTTCTCTGACAGACATTGATTGTACAGCAGGGGTTATGAAGGACTTACCTACCCTGTCTTGGCAGAGCTAGGCTGTCGACTTACCTGCTTCCAGGTTTTGTCCTTTTTGGACAGCATTCTGTCTACAGTTGGGGCAAGGGGCTTTTCCTACCAAGAGATAGGCTTGCGACTAATTCAATCATCTCCCACTGGAGATTCTTCGATGCTCATCTTCTACTTGGAGGAGAATAGGGGGTGCTGTCAGGAGTTGATATGTCTTGATATAAACAAATCTAAAGTTATGAAAACTTTGAATGCCATATTCTGCAGATCTCTTGAGGTTTTTGAAGAGGCCCTATCTATCTCTTATATTAGGGTAAGCAGATGTTGCTTGTCTCTTGCCGGTTTATTTCTGATTAGCTTAGAAAGTAACTATAATAGGCTGTCATAGTACCTAACTGAATGACCAGCTTGAATAATAACTGTCATCTGAGATCTCCATACAGTAGAGGATTCAAACAGAGACTGAGATTTACCACCAAGCATTAGGTGGGCATGGGGTGTCTGGTGGAAGACAGCCACTTTTTTAAATTTATTTTTTATTTCTTCAAGTTACATCTCAATCACAATCCCCTCCCTACTCCCTCCTCCAGTCCCACCCTCCCACCCTCCTCCCCCTCAACCCACCCATCCCCTTCCTTTTTTTAAGTTTAAGGTATATCCCCCCCCAACAGCTCTCCCTTTCAGTCCAACAAATGGCTCTTTCTCTTACAACAATAAATACAATACAAAACAACAGAAATAATTAGGCCACAATTATGAGAATTATATGGACTGGACACTGGGAAGACAGCCATTTTTGAGAGGCGGGATCACTATGATGAAAACTGATCCATCCAAGGAATCTGCAGTGAGCTTAGTGGTAGGTAAGGTGTGTCCAAAAGGGAACTCTGCTTACGCAAAGAAGGGGATGTTGTGGGAAGGAGGAGAAACAACATTAATTTCCTATCAACTTTATAAATTTCTTCTTAAATGATCAACTAGCTAATACACATTAAATGTTTAATATGAAGTACATTCATTTATTGAGACCTGGACAAACGATTAATTTCTTGTTTGTTTACTGTTGTTCATAGTTTTGGTGTGTGTGTGTGTGTGTGTGTGTGTGTGTGTGTGTGTGTGTGTGTATGTGTGTTCACATGTGTGCTAGTGCATGTTTTTGCATATGATAAAGTGCAGGCCCAGAGATGAGAAGGAATTCACTTCATAACACACAGCTACTGGGAACCAAAGCTTTAATACACAGCCATGTTTTCTTAGATTTTTAAAACCTTTACTTTCATCTCACTACGAGTATCATAGAAGATGAAAAGTTTATGATGTCCATGAACATGAGAAAAATGAAAGAAAATCAAGATGCTCACATTGTTTGCCGATTCTCTAGGAGATCTGGTAGTTCCCAGGAGAGTTCAGCACACAGCCTCCAACACATCAAGGCTCAGACCTGCCTAGTGATATATATAGAACTAAATGTCAGAGCAGCACCGGATAAATGCTCCTGAGGGATTGATTGCCTTGAGGATATACTGTGGATCAAAACAATGGCAGGGACGTGGTGAAGTGCTACATGGTGGCTTGACCCTGGTATTTAGACACACTCTCCACCACACTGAGTAGCAAGCAGCAATTCCCAGACACACTAAGGGTTCATGCGGGACACAGAAAGAAGCTCAAATTCTGAGTGAGCCAGGGGATGCTAATATATCTGAAATCATGTTATTTCCCTCCACTTACACAAAATGGGGCACTAACTTGGAGTTTTCACTCTCCAAAAGAGCTAAAACTTACACAGTAGAGAGATAGTCCCACAGAATAATCCCCTAATGCTTCAGTATCTGTGTCCCTCTTCTTTCCGGTACGTGGGGGTGAGGCACTCATTTCCAATGATACAGCAGAGTAACCAACATCATCATCAGCAACCAGCACTGTATAAACACCACTGCATGAACTTTGCCCAGGAGTGGATAGGCTTTAGGCCACTTAATTCCCACAGTAACACAGAAAAAAATCTGAGATTTATCCAGTCAAATACCTAAGACAAGGCAGAGCTACGAATTCCCATGTCAGCTCATCTAACTCCAAACTTCTGCATGCTTTTATTGTTAAATAATGAAAAAAAAATTCCCAGGGAGGTAAAACTCATGTAGCATGTTGGAAAAAATCAGATGGAAAAATCTACACCTCAAATGACCTCAATTATTTTTACTGAGAGGTGGGAGAAAACTAAAAGTGAACAGGATACACAATGCCTGTTGCTGAGGTCTTTGGAGACTCTGTGGAAGGTTTTTATTTTCCTTTTACATACTTCTGTGATCTTTTTTCTCTTCTACAATGAGTGCACATTACTGGGTACTTAAATAATGAGTACACATTCTGTTTTTTATTGAAAATAGATTCTTCTCTCATACGATACATTCCAAGAACAGTTTCTCCTCCCTTCACTCATCCTGGCTTCCCACCACCGCCCCTCTCCCCAGATCCACCCCCCTTCTGTTTCCTATAAGAAACAACAACCAAACCTGACAAAACAAGATACAAAAAGACAAAGTAAAATCCTTCTTATAGAAGCTGGACAAAGTAACCCAATAGGAAAAAAGTAGTCCCAAGAGCAAGCAAAAGAATCAGAGACATACCCTTTCCTGCTGTTAGGAGTCTTATAAAAACACCAAGCTAACAACCATAGCATATCCGCAGAGGACCTAGTGCAGACTGTTGCAGGCTCCTTGCGTGCTGCTTCAGTCTCTGTGAGCCAATATGAGCCCTGCTTAGTTGATTCAGTGAGCCGTTTTCTCCTGGTGTCCTCCACCCCCTCTCAATCCTACAATCTCTCTTTCCCATCTTCCCCTGAGTTTAGAAATCAGGACCAGTACATCTTCAAGCACACAACACAAGTTACTGACTCACAAAGCATGCACTGCCAGCAAAACCCAGTAGTGAAGGAGCTCAGGTGTATACCAAACTCACCATGTGTCAGATGTTTAAAACACATTGCAGTAGTCCTGCCAATGATCCTCAGAAATAAGGGTTTTATTCCCAACATCAGATAAGAAAGTTTCAGAATGGTTAAGAGTGCACGGCTATGAATTTCAGAACAAGACATTGGGATTTAACACTCATGTCCCCACATAATACCAGTTCAATGAATCCCACTAGGTCATATTTTGTGATTACCCTTTAATGGCATAGTTCTCCATTACTGTGAAGGTGGGGATCCTTAAATTTTACCCCAAATCAGAGTTACATCTACCCACCAACAACAGATCCCAAAAGAGGTATCAGAAATAGGAATTAAGATGCTAACTATTGAATATCATCTTTGTAATCCTATTCCCCAAAAGAATAACTCCCTGGTGCTCATGGATTTGCTTAAAGACCTCTTTAGACATCTACACCATGTCTGAATATTCCCTCCTTCCAGCCACTTGAGGTTCTAATGAAGTAAGAAAAGGAATAATAACACTCAATGGCTAGGTCTGCCCTAAATAATCAGAGGTATAAAGAGGACACTGTTTTTTACATCCCTACTATGGAAAGTTCAAATATGAACAAGTAGACTGTTTGTCAGCACCATATGGACCACTCATCCTCAGCAGCTATCTTCATGTCCCATATTTATATTTATTTTATCCATACCATATTTTTCACCAGGTTATTTTAAAGCAAACTCCAAACACCATGCTGTTTAAACTTAATACTTCAATGTATGTTATTTATAAATAACACACCCATCTTTTTAGCACTGAGCTCAGGGCACTTTCTGATTAAGCCAGACTTCTGCCTTATCAGCAGAAATTCCCCATATATATATATGTGTGTGTGTGTGTGTGTGTGTGTGTGTGTGTGTGTGTGTGTGTGT
>CAJQZJ010033049.1:4529403-4556475 GCA_907164525.1 Lophiomys imhausi
TGTGTGTGTGTGTGTGTGTGTGTGTGTGTGTGTGTGTGTGTGTGTGTTTGTGTGTATGCATGTGTATATGTTTATGCTATATATGTATGCATATGTGTGTATACACATGTTTTGTGTATGTGTTTGTGTATGTGTGTGAAAAGCCCTTCCTCCTTCTGACTTGAGGAAACCAGATCCTCTAAGTAAGGAATGTCATGTGGCCCAACCCTCACCTCATAATAAACCTGCCTAGTGACTTCCCCATGCTAATGAGATCTCTAGGTGCCTTGGCCTTCATCCAATGACATTTGTCTATACCTCTAGACTCCCAGCAGTTTTCCCCCACCTCTTTTCTGCCCAGATCTTCCAATGGGGAAGCTTGCATTTCCAGCCTGATAGTGGACCAGGCTGGTATTTCCTTCTGGAAGCCACATATATGCACATTACACAGTAGAAACATATATAATCATACATGCACATTCCTACGCATATGCACATATAGAAAACATAAACCCATACACACATACATATGTGCAAACACATACACATGCAAGCATAATATACACATACATATATATTAAAACATATACACATGCATATGCACACACATGCATACACACATATAATCATATACACAATTGTATACATATGTGTACACATATATACAAAAACACATAAACATATACACATGCATAGACACATATACACATTTACATGCACACATACATACACACATTCACATACATTCACAAATATGAAGAAATACATATATACAAAATACTTTCATAATACTTATATGTATATTCATATACATATACACACATAGGTACACACTTAAATCCACATATATGTATATACACAAAGGTACATGCAATTACACATGCATGTGTTGTATGTGCACATGAACACATGAAATGCATATGAACATGTATGTGCAAACACATACATACATGTGCAAAAATTACACACATATGCATGTAAACAGGCATACTCACACAGAGAGACACACAAACATACATACTGTGTTGGCTGATTTTTTTGTCAAGTTGACACAAACCTAGACAAACCTGATAAGAAAATTTTTTTTTCTTTGTTTTTGTTTTCTATCTATATTTTTTGTTATTTCTCTTATTTTTGAGGTTAGAATATGGGCATCATTTCCCCTCCCCCTCCCTCCAAACCATGACATAGATCCCCTCCCTCCTTGCTTTCTTTCAAACTCATGGCCCCTTCTTTCATTAATTGTTAGAGTCACACACACACGTATATATGAGACTGTGTATACACACACATATAATTGGCTTAGTGTGTATAGTATTACTTATATGTATATTTTCAGGAATAGCCATTTGGTATTGGCTAACCAATTGGTGTGTTCTTCTCTGTGGAAGACTTTTCTCCCATTCTCAGTATTGCTTGATTATTTATAGTCCTTTGTGCAGAGCTGAATCTTCATGGTCTTTCCCCAGTCCACTTTGGCATGTCTATTGTCCTTGCTCAGCTCGTGCTTAGGCAGTCATGTTGATGAGACTTTATGGATGTATCTTCTAATATTACTAGGAGAAACAATCCCAGAGCAAATTCTCTAATCCTTTGGCCCTTAAAAATTTTCCTCCTGGAAGAGAGAAAATTAACACCACCACCAACAAAAAAGTCTGTAGCATATTGTCCTGTAGGCAAGCCCATGAGGTATTTTCTTGATTTTGATTAATGTGATGAAGACCTAGCCTACCGTGGATAGTGCCACCCCTGAGCAGGTGGTCCTGGGCTGCATAAGAGAGCAGGCTTAGCAGCCATGCAGGACAAGCCAGTAAGAAGCATTTCTTCATGACTTCTTTCGGTCCTGCTGTCAGGTTCTTGCCTCCAGGTTCCTACCTTGGTTTCCCCTCAAAGGACTGTGATCCAAGAATGCAAGCTGAAATAAATCCTTTCCTCCCAAAGTTGGTTTGGTTATGGTGTTTTATTTCAGCAATAGACACCTAACAAAAACACATATATACATAAACACACACACACACATATGTGTGTGTATACATGCATACTTCTTCATATGCACACTCACATGCATATACATACACACATACATATACATATACATATATATGTGTACACCTATATGCACACATACACATGAATGCATACACACATTTATACACATGTACATGCACACACACATCTATATATTACATCTGCATATATCACATACATGAGAAATCATGCCTGCAAAGACATGCACATACACACATATGTGTGCATGCATTCCTACATACATACACACATAGATTTACATATACTTCCACCTATGCACACATACATGCATGCACATGCACACATAGATGCCTAGACACATGCATGCATGCACACACACACATGCACACATATATATTCTGTAGTTTGCATATGCCCCATTAATTTCTTGTCTTGGAAACTTAATCCCCAAAGCCACATGTTGATAAACTTGAGAAGCAGAACCTTTGGGAAGTGACTAGGCCAAGAAGCCTTGTCCTCTCAAGTGGTTAATCTCTCATGGATTGATGCACGATTGGATAGGTGACATGGCAGGAGTGGCTGTTGTAATGCAAGTGCTTTCTGGTACATTTTCACCTTCTCATCACATGACACCCTCTGCCTGGGTTGTTACCCAGCAAAACCCTCACCAGATGGCAGATCAACATAGTTTGCTAGCCTCTAGAACTGTGAAGCAAGTAAACTTCTGTTTATATAAATTACACACTTGTACTCAGCTATAGCTACAGAAAACAGACAAGCACATGCACACGCGAATACATTTGGATGCATGTGAGCACACATACACACCCATGCACACACACACACATTTGTACACACATACACACACACACACACACATTCAGAAACTTTGTGCAATCGAGTCAGATCAGGAAGCAGCTTCTAACAGATTCCTTCCTCCCCTTGACTCACCATCTGCTACATTGGACTTCTTGACTCCCATCACCTCATGGCCCAGCCCCCATATGCCCTGTTTTCAGATGTGGAACCTGGACACTCAGAGCAGCTTAGGAGGCTGTCAAGGATACATGACAGTGTGCTGACTTCTAGCACATAATTAAAAGTGCAATCATACCTTCTGGGTGAGAGAAGCTTGTCTTCTTGGCGCTGAACTGAGTAGTTGGATAATGGGGAGAAAGACCTTTTGATAGTTGCTTGTCTTTAAATCTTGTCCTAAATGGTATCATTTCTTTTAAATCAACTAAGCGACTATGAATAATTAGCAATTAATAATTATTATACCTCATTAACTTAATAAAGGATTATATCTTTATAGAAATTCAAAGCTAATTGTAAATGAAAGTTAACCCATGCTTTATGCATGGGTTATGAAGTGCAGAGTGATCTGCACTTCAGAGCAGATGCCCAGAGTCTAGAAAATGCTGCTCGCCTGGGGCTGCTTTACTCAAACCTCTGACCTCGAATTCAGTAGGACCAGGAGAGTCACACCCTGAGCCCAAACCTACAAGGAGCCCAGTGTCTAACTAAACTCAAGTCTCAGGGGCAAAATACACTAAGTGCCCAGCTAACAACTCACCAGGAGTGTCAGCGTGCCTGGGAGCGTGGGCAGCACTGGCATCTCAGAAAGCTGCAGTTTGCAGAGTGGCCTCTTTAGGGAGAAAACTACAGGGTAGGCTGCCCTTTGCACTGGGAGAAGTGGGCTGAGGAGAAAATGTCTCAGAGCACCTGTGAAGGGCCCTAAAATCTGTGAGCTGTCTCCACCCACTGCCGGCTCAGCTCTATAGCCACTGTTCCACTCAGCTGGGATAACTGGGCAGCCCCTAAACACCTCCACTGCTGCCAATTCTTTTGTAGGCTCTGTTGCTGCTATTTTGTTTTCTTTGGAGACAGTGTCCTTTAGCTTAGCTGGTCTCAAACTACTGGGCTGAGGAAGGCCTTCAATTCCTCATCCTCCCATCCTCAGAGGCTGGAATGCTACAGTTACAAAATTTTAAAATTAATTAGTTAGTTATTAATTACTTTTAAATTTATGTTTGAAACAGAGTCCCATTATGTAGCCCTGGCTACCCCCAGAATGCCCTTTGTAGACCAGACTTGTCTGGAACTCACAGAGAGCCACCTGCCCCTGCCTCTACTATAGGGATTAAAAAATGAGCACAACCACCCCTGCTGTCACATCAGGCCTAGCAGACCTAATCTCAGCAGGGAAGGAGTTCTGAGAGGCAAATCTAATGGGTTTTCCCACACACATACCAGCTTAAGGTTCTTTCCCACAGCCTTTGAGGCCTTTGTGACAGAGCCTGGAGGAAGAAGCTTGCTGGTCAACCAAGGCCTTGCTCCTCCTCCTTTCTGGAGGATGGTGGAGCAAAATGCTACAGCAAAGACAGAAGGTCCTCATCAGACATAGACCCCTCAATTTTGGACTCATCAGGTCTTCGATTCTGTTCTGTCATGTTGAGCACAAATGGACAAAGGCTTGTGTCCCCTGCTCAAATCTGGCCACATAGAGAGCCAGGATGCAGTGGGCACAAAGAAAATCCATCACAGCCTGGCTGCTGGTGGAGCTGACAAAGGAGCTCTACAGCCTAAGCATAGCAAACGTGGCTTTGTCGGGCCTTCCACCCTCCCATCCCATCTGCCTTGCTAAAAACTGTTAGATTAGGTGCCTAAGCTAGCTACCAAGGTCCATCCCCTTATTTGGCCACTTCTTCCCTCTGAGGCTGACCACCAAGGTCCAGCCGTCAAAGTACTGAGGTCCAGCAATCAAAAACCCCCTTTTGGCTACCCTAATTAGCCTGTCCAACCAAAATTAAACACCTCGTCCTAACATGAGATTTCCCCCTTTACCTTTATTAGCTGCTATTTGCCTAGGGGCCACACCTGTCTCCTCTCTACCCAAAGGCAGTCCTCTGTCCCTCTGGAATAAATATACCCTCCCTCTTTCCCATGTTTCTTTTCCTTTCTCCTTTTCCCTCTATCTTCTGTCTTTGTCTACTATTCACTAACCTTTGTCTCTCTGGGGAAAATAAATCTTCTTTGCACTGAGAACTTGGTCTAGGGGTGCCTTGTGCTACCTTTGAGGTCTTTTCAGTTGATACTCATCACCACACTGTAACACAACGGCCACGCACTTTTGGTGACAAATCTTCTGGGCTTTGGTCTTTGTCTCAAAATATCAATGGGCACCAAATAAACACATTGAACAGACAGAATAAGCCTTGTAGAATGTGGTCCAGACCACAGCATCCTCTCTATCTTGACCCCTGTCTTTCATAAATAGTTCACTTGCATGGAGGCCAAGCTACAATGCAAGGTAGTTGTTATCCTACCGTGGGTGTTCTGTGAATGCCTTGCTCATCTTATGGTACGGATTCCCTGAAATCCCTGTACAGCAGTCGACTCTTCCTGGATTATCCATTCTTAAAATTTTCCCAGCTTTACCCTTACATCCTGCCTCCCTTACTTCCTAGGTATAACCACTTCACTGAACCACACTGCCATCTGTTCCCTCACTTAGAGTTCAACTCCTGCTGAAAACATGTTCCTATGGGGCAAGCTCTTTATTTAACAAGATATCCTTTAGACTGGAGTAGTGTGTGGAGTCAGTAGATATTAAATATTAGTGCATTTGATTCATTAACAAGCATGTATGTAAATAAACAATTGACTGACACAATAGGGGCAGAAAACTATCAACAAATGAAGAGTCTACTCAGAAGAAACGAGTCAGGAGCTCAGGTTTTCATGGGTTTATTTTGTTAAGATTTTCAACCTATCAAAATCAGCCCTCGGTGTCCTTTCAAAATGAATAATATGACAAGCAAGATGAAAGTGAATTAAACATTTATTATGGCCAGCATATTAGCCTGAAGTTAGATTTATAGGCTAATTGGCTTGCCATCTTGATATGACAGGCTGATGCCACAGCACCAAAGTCTTAGAGCAGGCCACTCTTACTTATAACTCAATAAACTCTGATGAGAAACAGGCCAAAATAGTCCCAACATGAACAACTACATGCTCAGATGCCTGAACCCAGTCTATAAAGGCCCACTTCACCTTTCTTATATATAAATGGGTATTCCACCTTCCAGAGCTAAATCAAGATCAGGTTAACAGATTAAACAGCCCTATAACCCCTAAGGAAATAGAAACAGTCATAAAAAATCTCCCAACCAGAAAAATCCCAGGGCCAGACGGTTTCAGCACAGAATTCTACCAGACCTTCAAAGAAGAGCTAATACCAATACTCTTCAAACTCTTCCACAAAATAGAATCAGAAAGAACATTGCCAAATTCATTCTATGAGGCCACAGTCACCCTGATTCCTAAACCACACAAAGACCCAACAAAGAAAGAGAACTTCAGACCCATCTCCCTCATGAACATAGATGCAAAAATACTTAATAAAATACTGGCAACCCGAATCCAAGAACACATCAAAAGTATCATACACCATGATCAAGTAGGCTTCATCCCAGGAATGCAGGGATGGTTCAACATGCAAAAATCCATCAACATAATTCACCATATAAACAAGTTGAAAGAAAAAAAACACATGATAATCTCACTAGATGCAGAAAAAGCATTTGACAAAATCCAACACCCCTTCATGCTAAAAGTCCTGGAGAGAGCTGGCATACAAGGACCATACCTAGAAATAATAAAGGTGATATAAAGCAATCCAGTAGCCAACATCAAATTAATGGAGAGAAACTTGAAGCATTTCCTCTAAACTCAGGGACAAGACAAGGATGTCCACTTTCACCATATCTCTTCAACATAGTACTTGAAGTTCTTGTTAGAGCAATAAGAAAACTAAAGGAGATCAAGGGGATACAAATTGGAAACGAAGAAGTCAAATTATCCCTATTTGCAGATGATATGATAGTATACATAAGTGACCCCAAAAATTCCACCAGAGAACTCTTACAGCTGAAAAACACCTTCAGCAAGGTGGCTGGATACAAAATCAATTCAAAAAAATCAGAAGCCCTTCTTTATACAACAAATAAATGGGCTGAGAAAGAAATCAGGGAAACAACCTCCTTCACAATAGCCACAAACAATATAAAATACATGGGGGTAACTCTAAGCAAGCAAGTGAAAGACCTGTAGGACAAGAACTTCAAGTCCTTGAAGAAAGAAATTGAAGAGGCCATCAGAAGATGGAAAGATCTCCCATGCTCATGGATAGGTAGGATCAACATAATAAAAATGGCCATCCTACCAAAAGCAATATACAAATTCAATGCAATTCCTATCAAAATACCATCACAATTCTTTATAGACCTGGAAAAAGCAATTCTCAACTTCATATGGAATAGTACAGTACAGCTGTCCCTGGATGTGGGAGTTGTGGGTGAGCCAGCAATGAGGGAGTGAGTGTGGGAGAGCCAGCTCTGTCTTTTGTCTGCTTTTTGGTGGTATTGAGGAGGGAGAGATCCCCTCCACTCTCTGATGCCCTCTGCACAGGTAGCAGGCAGGAGAGTTGGACCTGATGGGGTCATGAGAGCAAGAGTACTGGTCCAGCCCCTTATCTGGTGTAGCACTCAGGAAAGCAGGCCCTGCGCCTTACCTGGGTAACACAGTGGAACTGGCCCTGGATGTGGGGTTGCAGGCTCAGAACCAGGGCTTTGAGTTGTCCCACCCCAACATATACCCCATGGGTGAACTACTGGAGTGCATGAAGAGGCCAGTTCCACAGACCCAAAAGTACAGGGTCTCCTTTACACCAGTCAACAGGCTATCTGAAAGGAGGCCCAGTGATCTTCCATTATTGACAAAATAGCAGAAGCCCACTAACCAGACCAAGGAGTCATTATAACAAACATTTGTAAGCAACAAAAAGTATGGACAGAAGGTAATATTGTGGGATACACTGAGACACACTATAGCTTCCAGAATGAGATTTTTTTTTAAGTTGGGAGAGGTTTCAAGGGTGGAAGGTGGGTCTGATGCGATGTGGGAGATAAGAGGGAACAGGGTGCATGGTGTGAAACTCATAAAATAAAAAAAACAGTAAAAAAAGCATAATTTCAAGTCAAAATCTCCCAAAATTATCCTAAGATACACAACTAACTGAGAAGCATTAGTTCAGGAAAATCCAGGAGACCTCCATAGGATCAGTGAGAGCTGGTGACATTGAAGCCACAGCACACCTGTGACTCTCTAATCCCCAGAGCTCTACACCAGAGACCTGCACCTCATCTGTGTGCAACCAAGAAGGCAGGGGTTCCATGCCAACTCCTCATTTAGGGGTATAACTCCACACACACTTCTAACCTCCCCCGAACTCACTGCAGAAGTTGTAACCTTAATAAGCGCAGCATAGAGGCTCTGATACTTCCCCCCCACTCAAGCCCAGCTAGCTTGGAGGGCAGAGAAATTTGCTAAGAACACAAGGAACTGTCCCCTCTCTTCAGTTAGGGTTACCAGGGGTGTCAGTGTGCTCAGGAAATACAGGCATTGTCAAGCGCAATGTTGGTGGAGGGCAATTAAGAAAAGACTGGTAGCTCTGATAGAAGAGGTAAATGGTGAAGCCTCCTGAAATGTGATGCAGATAATCTGGGGAAGAGGAGCCATCCCACTCCGGAGTCAGAAAAGTGATGTACATATTCCATTCTATGCCCATTTTGGACCAAGGAGAGCAGTAGCTGAGATGTTTCCCAAGGCACACACAGAGCCATCAGCAAAAGGCAAAATCTTCACTCTCACAAAGGGCTTAAATGTAGGCTTTGACCAACCAAGTAATATCCTACACCAACCCTGTGACCACTGTTTCCAGACACAGTGCTGGCTCCTCAATATATGATAGGCAAATGAAGTCAAGAGACAGGTTGTTGAGGCAAGGGAAGGTGACTATATTCCAAACACTACCTAAGCAAAGACATGGGGCATTCTTTTCCAAATCCTCTTCCTAAGGGCTTGGGTGTGGGTTATAGAGAAGGTAAAGGAAGTGAACAAAGGAATGCAGATAAACTTAGGAAATTAGTTTTGAATTGCAGGATAGGAATCAAGAGGGCCAACGAACTGCCACTAACTATCCCAACCTTCCAAGACTTCTGCAACTTGATTTTTTGTTGGTATAGACAGTAATCTTAAACTCTATGGTGGACAGATTACCTAAATGTAATGTAAGAATGTAGGTTGCTAACAGGCTGTTAATTTTCCTATCTGTGCCTACCAACCATGCTGGTATACCATGACTTATTAGCAAGGCTCTGTCTTCTAGAGACAATAAATATTTCCAATATGAGATCCATGCTGTGGCACTAGAAGTTGGAATTTACAGATGAAACAGAAAACACCCCCGTCACAACTGGCAGTGTAGAAGGCTGTGTCCTATCAGGAGCAGAGACAGAAACTCTGAGCACTGCTAGTCTTTGGTTACATGTGAGTCAAAATTAGTAGCTCCCTGAATTTCTGTGTCATCTTGAAACCACACACACACAAGGTCATAGAAATCTCAGGAGCTAAGGGGATGTTGAAACGATCACTGAGCAGTATAAGGCTACACCAACCTGGAGGCAGCTAGAGGGCACCAACAGAAGCATCAAGCATGGGAAACATCTGAATAGTCCTCAGAGCCAGCAGTGTTATTATGACAGGCTGTGTAGAATCAACCTTCTAAGAAAAGTCACATGGCCAAGCTAAGCATCCCCACATCAAGCACCATTACAAGATATTATCTAAGGAAAGTATTCTTGGCACACAAGAATGAGCATAGGTAATAGAAGTGGTCCTAGAGGGGGTGCAGAGGGTAAAGTTAACAGTTAAAAACACCCAAGTAGCTATTATGAAGATGCTCGAAGAACCAAGGAAGCCGTGCAGGAAACACCAAAAGAAAATTTGAATGAAATGCTTCCCCAGGCAGACATACAAATATTTAAAGGAACTCTGCAGTGTCCTAGAGTTGGAAAATAAAATAACTGAAGTGAAAATTTTACCATGGAGCTCAAGAATGGATATGACCACGAGGAAGCAAGACTAGAAAAGTCTGACAGCATATCAACAGATTTCGTGCCTGGTGGAGAGCCAAGAAGAAACAAGAGAGAAAGCCAGGAGCAGATGCCAACATATGAGAGCAGAAGACAGAGACAGTAAGGGAGCAGGGAGAGAACTGGGGTGCTTGATAACAGCCAGAATCCATGGGGCAAATCCCTCACCAAC
This sequence comes from Lophiomys imhausi, assembly GCA_907164525.1. Classification (NCBI taxonomy): domain Eukaryota; kingdom Metazoa; phylum Chordata; class Mammalia; order Rodentia; family Muridae; genus Lophiomys; species Lophiomys imhausi. Next base: position 4,539,544 of record CAJQZJ010033049.1, read on the forward strand.
AAGAAGTTCCTTGAGGTACCTGCACAGACGCAAAGGGGCTACAGTCAGACAAGCACGCACACAGTTAAACAGTGAAACAGGTCCACAAGGCTCCCAGGACAGACGCAAAGGGGCTACAGTCAGATACTTCACAGATAACACTGAAACCCCAAGGGAAAGAATTCAGGGGAAGTTTTGAAAATGCACAAGAGCAAAAGAAATCACTATGTGCAAAAGAATCATTAACAACATGCTTATCTGAAAAACAGAGGCAAGAAAGCAGTGTGATAGCATGTTCAGAATCATAGAAACCACCAACACAGATTTTTTTTTTAATCCATCAAAACTCCTTCAAGTATAGCTATTGGAAGAAAATGTTCTCAGGTCATCAAACATGAAAGACATGCTTCACAAGAGATTCTAAAGTAAGGCCAGAAGCAAATTATGACAGAGAGTTGTATCATGAACAAGGCATGAACATACACATAACTGGAATTTGGCATGGCTGTGCATGCATGTAATCCTAGCACTCAGGAGGCTAAGGCAAGAAGATCACAGGATGGAGGCCAGGCAGGACAGAGTACACAGAGGGACTCTCTCTTACACACACACACACATACATACATACATACATACATACATACATACATACATACACAGTATATACATGTATATATATGCAATCATAAAAGACAGTAATATCCCCATTTTAATTTTACCTTGACTTATTTTTGAAAATTGCACAATGCAGTATGCAATCATGTGTCACAAAACATTGTGACAGTAAGGCACTGTATATGCAGCAGAGACTCATAAGGTTACACTGCTTCACATGCCAGGAGGTAAGATGTTCAACAAAAGATGCATTCCTTGGGATACAGCCCATGATTATTAAGTGACACAGAAACATATATGGATATATAAATATATTATAAATGTACAATGTAATGTTGGGCCTATAACCTCCAGAATATATTTGACAATAACATCACAAAGAAATACAGCAGAGCAGAAACAAGTGTCAAAATAAGGAAATAGTACCAGATGACTCATCAGAATAAAAGATGCAGGAGAGCCGGGCGTGGTGGCGCACGCCTTTAATCCCAGCACTTGGGAGGCAGAGGCAGGCGGATCTTTGCGAGTTCGAGGCCAGCCTGGTCTACAAAGTGAGTCCAGGACAGCCAGGGCTACACAGAGAAACCCTGTCTCGAAAAACCAAAAAAAAAAAAAAAAAAAGATGCAGGAGAACAAGACAGAGAGGTAAGGAGGCTGATTCAGCAATCTCTGTAGCATGTAATTGCTCCCCTCAGTCTCTCAGTTCCTTTAAGTAGACTCTATCAAGTAATAATTAATTGCCAATGTATTCGTAACACACAGAGTAGGAAATACAGAATGGTAATAGTACAGAATTGGTGGATAGAGGAGTCCATATAGGAGGCTTGAGGGTAGGAGTGGGACAAGTCAAGGTATGGGTGAACACAGCCTCTGTATATTGTATACAAGTGTGAAATTCCAAAAGTTAAAAAGTTAAGAAAAAGTATAAGGTCTTTATATTTCATTACATCTGAATCATTATGCATATGAAACAGAACATAAATATTGAGCATTATACCACAACTACAATACTAAGGGTCAAAAGGATGAAAACTCTGCCTGAGTTCTCAGTTCATAGAAGGAAGGCAATGAGGAAGGAGCAGTGAAGCACACAAGTGTGAGGTGTGCGGTGGAAGCAAAAGAGAGCAGAGTCAAGTCAATCCTGAAAATAACAGCATTGAATGAAGTTTGTCACAAGCTTCAATTGGATACCAGAGGTAGTCAGCCCAACCAGCCCTGGGCAGCCTACAGGAGACACAGTCATACTCACAGAAAGAAACAGGTGGAGAGGAAAGACAGAGCAGGCAGACCACCTTGAAAGAGAGGCCAAGGATTGTAGCCCAGTGATAAAGCATTTGCCCATATTTGTTCCCTGGGAGTGCAAAATAAAAAGAAATGCATGGACAGGAAAAATTTCATAGGGCCCTGCTACTAGACGAAGAGCTACAGCCAATTAGTGCTGCTGAAAGGGAAAGACAATCAATCAAACTTCTTCAGGGATGAGCCCCCTCATAGGTTATCCAATCTCAAGTGGTCATCCCTAGACACAGACACACACACACACACACACACACACACACACACACACACACACACACTGCAATAATAATTAAAGACGAGGTCCTTTAGGAATATGGGAGGGATAGAAATGATGTAAATACAGTATTTGTGCATGACATTCTCATTTTTTTAATTTAAAAAGAATATGACACATATACGCATAAGTGGTCAAACAAAATTCTTTACTAGAGATATTTCAAAATACTAAGATAACCAACCTGCTGTGAAGATAGCAAAATTATAAACATATATGTATTTTAAAAAACAAACAAAATACATGAAGCAAAAGCCAACAAAATGAAGGGAAGAAATAATCAGTTGCAGATGAATAGTTGTAGACTCTAGAGACTGGACTTTCACTGATGTATAGAACAACTAAGCAAAGGGCCAGGCCAACAAGGACATATAAGATCTGGATAGCACTATAAACCAAGAGACCAAACAGACCGCCAGAGATCTAAAGCCTTGCATCTCAGCAACACTCCCATCAATAAGAGCAAGATGAGGTTCTTTCCAAGAGCCACATGCTAAGGCCCAGAAAATGCCCCAGTGAGCTGAAACGCTTTGACACCAAGCAGGGAGGCATCTTCCCAGAATAATTGGTGAAATTAGAAGCCAGCCACAGTTGAGAATTCGCAGAATCTACAAATACATGAAAAGTTGAAAACATTCTCTCAAATGATGAATGGTTCAAAGAATAAATCACAAGGAGATTGAAAAAATAGCTTTAGATAAATGAAATCAAAATTGCAACATACAAAAATGTATAGGGTGTTGCTAGATGAAAGCTTAAGCTGTAAACACCCATACTGAAAAATGAAGAAGTCTAAAGGCAGTCAGTCACCTGTCCACCTCTAGAAGTCAAAATTTTAAAAAAGAAGAAGAAAAGAGAATAGAATCAAGTGTACACATAAGAGCTGTAGGCTAGAGTGACAGAGAGAATATGAAGGAAACCATGGAATATTTTTAATTGCATATACATTTTTCAGCCAGACTAACCTTGACAGGAGAGGAGAGGAGAGAGAGAGAGAGAGAGAGAGAGAGAGAGAGAGAGAGAGAGGAGATTCAAAAAAGTAAAGCCAGGAATGACAAAAGATGATAAGAAAATGCTAGGAATAGTACTGTGCCAAAATACTCCTTGATTTAGGTGAGGTTAACAAATTCTCAGAAACACAAACATTGCAATACTCAAACGGAATACAAAGCAAAAAGCCCACCATTTGATTAAGTGGTAAATAAAATTAGGAATTTCCATCTAATAGAACATTATTCCACGATAAAGAGAAATGAAGGATTTCCAAGCATGGATCCATACTCCTGTAGCTCCAACACTCAGGAGGCTGAGGTAGGAAGATTACAAGTTTGAGACTAGCTTGAGCCACTTAGAAATTTAAGGCTGCCCTAGCCTACAAAAGTGAGACTGTATTTCTAAAACATGAAGGACTAACATCTCTTACCAGACAGGTGAGCATGGAAACACCATACCAGTGAGAGAAGCCAGTCATGAACCACCATCGTCTCGTACGACTGACTAACATAAAATATATGTAATAGGTATCAAGTCTCAGAAGTCAGGTTAAGGTTTCCTTAGAACTCAGGGAAGGTGGAACAGGAGTATGGTGGGCACCAATGACTCTATGAGTCGGTTTTTTTGTTATTGCCACAAACACCTGAGAAGATCAGCTAGATTTTTAATCCACAGTCACTTGGCTTCACCGCTCCTAAACTGTGTGGGGAAGCAGAACATCACAGCACATGTGGTAGAGCAGGGTGACCAGGAAGCAGAGAGAAGCAGGGATGGGTGGAAGTTGCCTATGCCCCAAGGAGTTGTCCACTGGTCACCTGCATCATCCAAACCTCCTGAAGTTTCAACCAACTCCCAAAATAATCCTACCATCTAAAGATCAAGTCTTTAACACATAGCATTAGTGTGAGCCATTTCATATTCAAACCATAGCTACAGATGAATGTGAGGTGGCTCTGAATGAAAACAAAAAAAAAATACCTAAACTTAGATTGTTATCTCGGTTTGACAGCTTTGTGAATATGCTTGTAAAGTATTGAATAATTCAGTTTATGTAGATAAATTATATGCTGTGTGAAATGTGTCTCTCTTTTTCTTTCGAGTCAGAAACCATTGCCCTAAACCAAAGAGTTCTGTGTGCTTATAGACCAGAGCCATGGTCCTCCATCTTCATTGGCTGCAATGCAGAGAGACCAGGACTCCTCTTCACTGAGGCAGACTCGCCATTGACTGCTAAGCAAATAGGTTCCAGCTTCAGTTTCCTCATCCATAAAGGACCACGCTGGTGCCTTTCTGCTTGATGGCTAGAAATACGAATGTCTGCATGTGAAATACCTTGTAAGTTTCAGGGCATATGGTGGTACATGCTTTTAATTCCAGTACTGGGGAGGCAGTGGCAAGTGGACCTCTGAGTTCAAAGCCAGACTGCTCTTCAGAGCAAGTTCCAGGATAGCCAGAGCTACACAGAGTAACCCTGTCTCAAAAAAAAAAAAAAAAAAACCCAAGAGGAAAGGTTAATAGGTACTATAATCAGAAATGTGTTAAGGAAGCAGTGCCTCACAAGGGTTAGGGACTTGTTTCCAGCTCTCAATAAATACCTTGGTTCTTAGTATGTTTTATGAATTAGTCAGTGAGTGAATAAATGAGTGAGTGAATGAATGCCATGCCCTCTGGGAGGCATGATTCCTCCTGAGAACAAATGTGATGTGTCAAGATACTGAACAGCATGAGAAATAATCCCTGAGATGGAAACTCTAGAGAAGTAAACATTTTCAGTAGCTTTTTTCCTTAGAAAATGAACTATGAGTAAGACAGATGGGAAAAAAATGTCCAGCTTCAACTTCAAACATAAATAAGGTGTGACAAGAATGACAATGTCAAGCCATGAATATTTAAGAGAAAACAGTGTAATGAACAGAGAAGCCCAGGACAGTTACCCTCTGTGGGACCTCATCCCTGGGTGAGAGGTGGTGAGAAGAGGTCTGGGATGGCCAGGCCAAGGATCAATGATCTCCCAAATGTGTCTCTGCTAAAATGGGAATCAACACAAAATGGCACCTGGCTGGTGTGGATGTGTGTATGTGGGGGAAAACAAATAGATTTATTTGGCTTCACCCTTTGCAGTCACGGAAATTAGGTTCCCTTTTGTTACAATTCTCAGCAACAACTCTGAGAGGCTGGAGTTCATTGATCCCATTCACAAATGAGATGACAGCTTCCAAGAAGCTGGTGATATGCTTAAGGTTGTGGCCTTAGCTATTCGGCAAATGCTTCTCAATGGCTGGAATAAGTGTTTCTTCTCCCTAGTGCTAGGCAATGGACCCCATCCTCTGAACAGATGAGGTGTCAGCTCAGAGAATGAGACTCACCCAATGTTACATCATTGCTCCCTGAACCCAGGCCCTGTCAGCAGCAAATCAGGGTATCCACCTATGTCTATTGGGGTACCTACACACATCTATCAGAGTGTCTACCCAAGTTGGTTGGGGTACCCAGACATATACATCAGGCTGCCTATCCATATTTGTTGGTATACTCAACCATGCCCATTGAGATACATACTTACATATATTGGAATACATAGTTACATATATTGGGATACATACATACTTACATAAACCAATTCATATGTAGCGCAGTGCCCATCAACACTAGTTGGGCAATCACCCATGTTTATTGAGGCACACAGACACCTCATTCTAGCTTGATTTCTGTTGTTTTGATACAACACTGACCAAAACCTTCCTGGGGAGGAAAAGGTTAGATTTGTCTCACAAGTTACAGTCCATCAAGGAGGGAAGTTAAGACAGAAACTCAAGGCAGGAACCTGGAGCAGGAACATCTCAAACCGTGGAGGAATGTTGCTTACTGATTTACTTCCTCTGGCTTACTCAGCTTTCTTTCTTAAATAACTCAGGTAAGACCTACCAGCCTAGGCATGGTAACATGCACAGTGGGCAGAACTCATCCATTAGCAATTTAAAAATATCTCACAAACATGGCCACTGGTCAATCATATCTGGACAGTTCCTCAGTTGAGCTTCTCTCCTCAAAAATTACTCTGACTTGTGTTAACTTGGCAGTAAAACTATGACACACTTCTACTAGGATTCCAGTGTATCCGTATCTACTGTAGCAATTTCTCATTCCTGTTGGAATTCCCACTCATGTCTATTGGTGTAACCATTCACATGTAGTAGTACACTCACTCATGTCTAGCTAATTCCAAAAAAAAAGCCTTTTCTCTGCTTCACCATTCTCCCTTCTCATATTATACAGATGATAGTGAGCCCAACATCAGAAAAAATGCTGCTTTGAGTACATTGGAAAATCTTCAGTTCTCATAGAGTTCTCTCTAAGAGAAGCAGCCAGGTGCACCAGAGACGTGAGGAGTAGGGCATGTTAGTTCCAGTTTAAGGAGGGGAAACGTAAGTTGGCTCGTGGTTCCAGAGGTTAAGGGTCATGGCTAGCTTCATTGCATTGAGCCTGATGCAGGGCAGACTATCATGGTAGAGGTTGTTTACATCATGGCAGGAAGTGGGAAAAGACAGGAAATAACAAGAAGCACTTTTCAAAGCTGCACCCAACAACTTCTCCTCACCAATCCCCATTTACTAATATGCCATTCAGCTATAAATTCATCAGTAAATTTCCCATTAATGAGAATAGCACCTTCATAAAATACAATTAAGTCTCAACAGCACTACCAGCTGGGGATCACGCCCTTGGTGCACAAGTCTTTTTGGAAGATACTACACAGCTAACACTTCACCTGGAGCTCACTGGTTATTCCATGCGACATGCAAAAGGGATAGTTGTTATATCATTATCTATCATGAAGAAACCAGGATCTAGTTTTACCTGGTTTTAAGGCAGATTTGTCCACATGGTCAAATGAGAAGTCTTTGCATAAAACTTCCTGAATGGTTGATTGTATCCACAGGAAGTTCAGAAGGAGTCATCTGTGAGCTATAGAGTCAAGGGCGACTCCCTGCAGAAAGGATGTGGCTGGAGCAGGCAGTTCCTGGGCTTACAGTGGTTACAGGCATGCCCGTTTTATGCCAATCCACTTATCATGCACCTTGATGTATGCATGTGCCTCTGAAAGAAGCTTTGTTCTTCTCAGTCATGGAACTACAAATTGTTTAAAAATAAGACTTTTAGAGCAATGGTGTTGCTGTGTGAGGGGTCTTGTTCAAACCTTTGGGAAATGACCCTGTCCATTGAGTTCATTGTAACTATAAACCCACATTTTTCTCTAAGTTCTGTAAGGAGTTCTATGTAGGGTGGAGAGGCACTATCACAGACACTTGTGACTGGACATCATGATGAGTCCCATCACCCAGTGAGTGACCTGACAATAGAACAGAGAGTTACTCCAGAAGGTGGAGAGTCTCCATTTCCTCTAGGCTATTCCTAGTAAAATCCTCTCAGTAGGGACCAAGCCTTCAACACGTGTACTCTGGTGGGGTATTTAAGACACAGATCCACTGGCTATTTCCTCCTTGTTCAGTATATGCTAAACATGAGGGGAGGAATTCAATTATGGACAAATATTTGAAAATATTGGAAATTGCTCAGAGCCAGAAACATGATATAAGCTCAGTGAAGAGGTGACTGACTTTATGGGAGATGATGGGCTCTGCTTTTATCTCCTAGGGACCCTTATGAATCTAGAAAAGGAAGCAGCCAGGAGTAGGGGTTGTCCCAGCCCAGGCATAGATGAAAACAAGAATTAGCCAGACTAAGTGAGTGGGGGCAGGTGGAGGGAAGGGAGCAGACCAACACTGGAGGAGAAGGGCGAACTCAACCATGTTGTAATCCAGACAAACAGAAGGAAGCTGTATCTTTATTTCTGACATTCTGAGAATATATAATGCTAAGATCCCATGATTCTGGGTATCTGTGATTCAACACTTTCTGTTATTAAGATTCTCTGAATCTTGTTTTCTAATAGCTGATGAATTCACCTTTCTGAGTCTTTGGATGTCAGGCATATGGAGTCGTCCCATACTTGCCCATCCCTATGCTAGCATGGGCAGGGCTGAAGAGAAGCATTTGGAACAAAAGGCCATATGCATTTGCTCTGCAATCTGGCTTCCAATTAGACCCTGTGTTCTCTGCTCTGGGGAAAGAGACAAAAGAAAATGCAGACAAGGCCCCTGCTTCTACTAATGAGTCATTTCCATGGGTATAGTGAATGCCGAGCCCTGTTCAGCCGCCAGGCCAGCATCAGCACGGGGTGAACACAGAGACTAATTTATGTGAAATAAAAACACATTCTTACATGGTGCCCTGACACCAAGACAGGCGTTTCCTCCCCGCAAAACAAGCCCAATTATCATGCTATGCTCTGTAGACTCCATTGCTCACTGAAAGAGTTGCAAACTCCCTTAACCCTTCAGAGCATGGAGAGCAGGAAACAAAGAGTGTTGTGCACTCATCATGGGAGAGCAGGAAGAAGCTGTGTCACCCAATACTAAGAATCAGGCACCAGAGCCCAAGTGTTGGATCCCAGGAAGCTGCTCACCAATTTGGTGCTTCAGTCACCCCACCAATTAAAGGTGCTCAGCATCACCTACCTGCTCCATCACATGGGTTACTTGAAGGAGACATTCTTAGAACTGTGGGTGCATACAATATGTACTCAAGAAGTGCAAGATTATCAGCTGGATTTATTTAAAAGGAAGTCAAAGGGTTGGAAGATGGGTAAGCAGGTGAAGTTTGCTAGGTAACATGAAGACTTGCGATGCCCAGAACCAACCAAAATACTGTGTGTACATGACAGTCTGCCTGTAATTCCAGAATTCAGAAGGCAGAGTCAGGGACTTCTCAGAACAAGCTGGCTACCTAGACTAGTTATATCAGCAAGCTCAAATTCAGTTGAGAGACCTTGCCTCAATGAATAAGAGAGGGAGTGGTCACTGAAGACTTATGATGTTAGCTTTGTGCCTTCGAATACATGTTCAACAAGTTCACACATACCACACATGCAGACACATGCCAAGGAAGAAGAAGAGGAGGAGGGAAGGGGGAGGAGGAAAAGGGAGAAGAAAGAGGGAAGGAAGGAAGTAAAGAAGGAAGGAAGGAGAAAGAGAGAGGGAAAGAAGGAAGGAGGGAAAGAGGGAGGGAGGGAGAGAGGGAGGAAAGAAGGAAGGAATGAAGGAAGAAGGGGGAAGGGAGGGAGGGAGCGAGGGATGGAAGGAAGGAAGGAAGGAGTAAAAGAATGCTGTGCAATGGATACCATATCCAGGGTTGTGGAATTTATAAAACAAGCAATGGTTGAGAGTGCTCTATTAAATGGTCCAAGAAGGAAATGGGTTAAACAGATAAGACTGGGCCTAGAGAGGTGGCTCAATCAGTAAAGTGCTCACCATGCAAGCATAAGGATCTGAGTTCAAACTCCAGTGCCCACATAATGGCCAGATATAGCAGAGCACTGTTAAACCTAGCGCTAAGGAGAAAGAAAGATACCCACAGCTCGTTGGCTGCCACTGCCACCAATGAGCTCCAGATTCAGCAAGAGACCCTGTTTCAAAATGTAAGGTAGAGGGCTGGAAATACAGCTCAGTGAGAGGACATGAGTTCAGACCCCCAGAACAGACTTACAATCAGATGCAGTAGCGATGGTCTATCTTCGCAGTGTTCTTACAACAAAAGCAGATAGATGAGAAGTGCAGACAGGGGAATCCCTGGAAGTACACAGGCCAGCTAGCCTTTGGACTATTGTTCACAGCAGTAAACATTAACGGAAGGTGTCCCAAACAAGGCAGGTGAGGGCCAACAACTCAAGTCATCTTTTGACCTACACATCCATATAAATCATACAACACACATACAGAGAGGGAGACAGACACACAGAGACAGAGAGAGGCAGAGAGAGAGACGGAGAGACTTTTAAATGAGAAGAGAGTGATTGACATACCAGACATCAAACTCCAGCTTCTACATAAACACTTACACATGTGCATATCATATGAACATTACACACACAAAATGCATAAATAAAACTTTTAAAGTTTGCTGTGCTAATGTGTGGAAGGGTAAACTGATGGGTAAACAAGGGCAGAGCATGTAAAGAAATGAAAGGTCATTTGCTACAAAGAGGACAGATCTACATGACCTGGGGAAGGATAACAGGATATGAAAACAGAAACATGGATTGTGGAAAATCTTAGTTCCTACAGACAGTGGGTAGATGGTTTTCTTACAGTTCTCAGTTCTACAAGTCTCAGGCCAGGGAGCATTGTCATGAGGTTGCAAATACACCATCAGCTTTCTTTGTGTCTTTCCCTTCACAGAGGATGGGAAAGTTCCTAGGAGTCCCTTCTATAAGAACACTTATCCTATTCATGAAGTCCCCACTCTTGTGACCTGAATAACCCCCAAAGCCTTCTTTGCTAATGCCAAGACCCTGGGGATTAGGATCCCAGCCTGTGAATGTGAGAGGAGAGACACAGATATTCATGTACACTGAGAGCAAAATTATCAAAGATGGTTTTGAAAGAATATAAGCTAATAATTAACTATGCATTTAGCCCGACTATCAGAAACAGAACCTTACAAAACTGGCCTTAGCAAAGTGGAGAGGCTGTGTAGCTGAAAATCACTGTGCCCAGACTAGCTTTAAGCCAGTTCTGATTAGGTCAGTCTGGATTAGCTTTGCACAGCCAGGTGGATTCTGATGCCTAAGCAATTAGTGCTTCTGGCTGGTGAAAAAGTTGGAGCACAGTGACTCCAGGTTTGCAGCTAAGCCTTTTTGTGGGAGGAGCCTTTCAGGTTTGGTCCTCCTTGGCTGGGTGTGAGATAAACATCTCTAAGCCAATCCCAGTGTCAGGGTCAGGGTCTAATCTGTGTTTGGTCAGACTTGGCTGTGTCTATTACTGGAGACTCTGGAAAGCCAGGAAAGGCAGCCAGATAGTCTGGTGGTGGGGAGGGCTTGCACATGCATTCCCGCATGTACACATTTGCACTTTTGTTTTTCTGAATAGGTGGTCTTGTGATGGTGGGGATAGTTGTATTGTTTTGTCACAGTAAGATGGGGATAGTTGTATTGTTTTGCCACAATAAGATGGATTCTAAGCAGGCAAACAATTATACCTATCCAGGTTGTACATGTTTCAAATCAACCCCAAACTAGAGAACCTCCAAGAAATGGACTTTCTTTGAGAAATGGAATATCCTGAAAACCAATGTGCATGTGGACTTACCCGGGAAGCAAAGAAAGGCTTGAGGGGTTTGTTAGAGAAGAGAAAGAAATCTACAAAATTTAGAATAGTAAGCTCACTTGCACTTCCATTGCTGGAGGGAGCTGGCCAGTTCTGTTTGGTAAGCCCACTTACTATGCACAACAGGCCTTCTTGTCTTATTGGCAGCTCAGTTGACAATCCTCTGAAAGTCCTCTTGTTAAAGAGGAGGCATACTGTTCTGTTTCATTAGCATGGCAAGATGGTTCCTGGCATAACTGCCTATGCCCTCTTCTGCTTCCAGTGATCTTTTGGCTCCTGTTTAGATGGCTACAGCAAGCATGCTTTACTTTGTGTGCCATTCCCACACTCCCCCCTCTTAATCAATGTCTTTCACTAAAAGTTTCAATACCCACCATCCTGAAATCAAGTTTTACTATTGTCCCTGAGTGCTGGGACAGTAAATGTTCTGCTTACTGGATTGGTGCCACCTTGGAGGGAAAGTGTATGAACCATGTCGAAGACCTGCCACATGCGAGTGGCGGAGAATCTGGAGAAGCACTTGTTAGGACAAACTGTGCTTTACAAGCTCACCATGTGATCTGCTCCATTAGACTTCAGGAGTGAGTCACCTAAAGCAGTGTGGGGACACTGCCTGGAAGGGGAGTCTGTACTCACAAAGGCCAGGCAGCGTGGGAGCTAAGCATTATAAGTAAACAGTAATCAACAAACACAGAAAAACGATTTAGATGGTAGCTCTAAAGCATAAACCCAGCTCTGAGGGTAAAGCTTTACTAATACAAGTGGGTGTTTATTTGTGATTTGGGAAGTTATATAAGTTTGTATGGGAAGATATCTGAGGAAGGATGGTAAGTATGCAATGTCCATGATCACTCTGCTTCCTGTACTCAGAGCAGACATAGCGAATCCACGGCCTACCTATTGCAGCCCTCTTCTCCACTGATGATGGATGTTTCTATCTGTCAGTCTTAGTAAGAATCCTTTAGTTGGATTTCTTGGATTGGGGCAGGCAGTCTAATATTTTTTCCAACTTATATGCCATGCATCAGATCTCCTTCATCCAGAGGAGATGGACAAATGGAAGACAGAAATACTGACTTCTTATACCACACTGAAAATGAGGAGAACATTTTCCAGCATCACGGGTCTGGGGTTAGAGTGCAAGATGAGCATGCTACTTTCTAGCACTGAAGGCTGGAGACTCAGAATTCTCTGTGTTCAAACCTCTGTGGTCACTATAGTAAAAGTGGAACTTGCCACCTTGAGTCATTGTGACAGTTATTTTTCTCACTTCTGTGACAAAATCAACTTAAAGAAGGGAAGGTTTCACAGGTGTGGTGGCACACACCTTTAATCCCAGCACTCAGTAGGGAGAGGCAGGTGGATCTCTGTGAGTTTGAGGCCAGACTGGTCTACAAAGCGAGTCCAGGACAGCCAGGAATACACACAGAGAAACCCCGTCTCAAAAAACAAACAAGCAAAGAATGGAGAGTTCATCTTGGCTCAGAGTTTGAGGGTGCACAGTCCATCATAATAGTAAGGTTGTGGTGGGAGGAGCATGAGGCAGCTGGCCACATTGCAGGAAACTGAGAAAATTCTGGTCCTCAGCTTGTTTTCTGTTTTTTACTCAGTCCTGGACACTGCCTCCATCAGAACAAAGCCTCATTGCAGGACTTTGAATTCCTGCAAAGGCTCGTGCACTACAGGTTTAATCCCCAGCTCACCCCACTGTTGGGAGTCTATGGACTTTTAAGAAGTGGGTTTTGGTGTGAGGATGTTAGTTTACTGGACACGTCCTTCAAGGGGATTTCAGAACCATGTCCCCGTCCCCTCCTCTTTCTTCCTGACTGCTGTGAGGTAAAGAGGTCTCCTCTGACACACATTCCCACCTGGATGTGCTCCATAAACACAGTCCAAAGCAACAAGACTAAGTACTTACAGATTGACACCTCTGAAATAGTGAGGCAGAATAAACCTTCCCTCTTTATAAGTTATTTATTACAAGTATTTTGTCACAGTGATACAACACTAGATAACCCAGCTATGGGCTGACTCTGTTGTTTCAGTTCCTTAGTTCATCTCTATGTATGGCTTCTTTTATCTATAGGAAGGCAATCATGACATCTCCCCTCCATCACCACCCCAAGGTCACTTTGAAGCTTGAAGGATAATGCACACAAGCCTCAGGCTCTTTTTGTACTCTCTTGGGAACACCTCCCTGATTTTTCCAAGATTTCTGATTCACATATGCATACATACACACACACACACACATATACATATATTGATTTTTCTATTGTGTATGTGTGTGCACATTTGTGTGTTTTAATTCAGTTAATTCAGTTAAGGAATTGAAATCATTAAGATAGAGTAGGTTTGTGACAACCACTTATAAGACTGTCACCCACTGGATGTGGTGGCACACTCCTTTAATCCCAGCATTCAGGAGGCACAGGCAGGTGGATTTCTGTGAGTTCAAGAGTAGCCTGGTCTACAAAGTGAGACCAAGACAGCCAAGGTACATAGAGGAAACCCTGTCTCAAAAAGAAAAAGAGAAGAGAAGAAAAACAAAGCAACAGCAAAAAAGATGAAAAACAAACAACAACAAAAAATACTGTCTCCCTGCAGATCCTTCCAGCAAAATAGAGAATAGATGATGAATTTCCAAAAGTAGCTCAATAAACTCTTCCTGTTGGGGATGAGGATCCTGGTTAACCAAATACAGCAGAACAAGAGTTGCTCAAATGAGAAGGGGCTATGTTGTAGCTTGGTGTTCTTGTAGGACTCCCAACAATGGGACTGGGAGTGTCTTTGACTCTTTTGCCTGCTCTTAGGACCCTTTTGCTACTGGGTTGCCTCATCCAGCCTTGATACGAGAGTTTGTCTAGTTTTATTGCAACTTGATATGCTGTGTTCAGAGGCCTGCTCTGAAAGGAAACAGAGGAGAAGTGGATCTGGGGGACAAGGGGTGTTGGGGGGCCTGGGAGGAGTGGAGGGAGGGGAAACTGTAATTGGGATCTAATTATGAGAGAAGATTTTTTTAAGAGGAAATGGATAGATTTCAAATACATTATTCTGTATCCAGGCCAGCTCCTTAATAGTGAATATAAGACAATCTTTAAAAGTCTGGAATTAATTTGGTTGATAAGAATTATGCTAATGTATACTCTAAAATGCTTACCAATATTGGCAATGATTTTACAAAAAACCAATGAATAGTTAACCTGATTTAGTACTATAACATTAAGCAAGGGATTATGAAATAAATGTGAGAAATTTTTATTTATAACATAAAAAAGAAATGGTTATGTTGATGGCATTGGAATTGGTCCTTTCCACAATAATGAGGCTGTCCAGGCCCAGCTGAAGTATCCCCAGGGATCCCTGTGGTAACACATCACACATTCTAGTTCTGAAATGGGTTCTGGATTATGGTATGTGCTTTTTACAATGTGCACTCATATTCCTCAGCTGGAGGTATTTCACCCTGAACCTCCTTGCTTTGGTAGTCTCACACTCCCATGCAGAGGCCTTTGTTCATCTACAAACATGGAGAAAGATCTTTCCTCCTTGCATGTCAGTATTCCCAGAAAGATCCCAATGCACACTAAGACTCTAAAAGTTAGAGTAAGCCTGGATGTGGCCCCTTGAAATCCTAGGATCTAACAGTACTTACAGAAGGCCATTGTCAACCTCCAGTATAGGAGGGCAGCCTTAGCAGTTCTCCCACAATGAGAGACCCTCCTCTGGACCTGGCTGCAGACAATATGTGAGCTACAAAGATACACTTGGATCAGTATAATGCAGCAACATCTGTTACTTCTGGGTGCTGTCGTGAACACCTCTTCTAGCAAAGCCTTTGAAAGCTGCAACACAACAGCTACAGCCCTTAGGACTCTCCGTGACTCAGATCTTGATGGGTGTCTTTCCCTTGTATCAACCACTACATTCTTCCACCATGTTTTATACATGAAAAAAAATGAGGGCACTAAGGAGTCAAACTTTTTTAAGGACACACAGCTAGTCAGAGTCAACCAGATGACTGAAAACCACTATCTCCATTGACCACAAATGTTGGATTATTGTGATGCTCTTCTTATTTCCAGACAAATGTTTCTCTTGACAAGTCAGTTCTCAAACTTTTGACCCAAGACCCACAGTGCAGGTAGTACGATAAATGTCCTACAAAGGAGGACATTCCTTCACCCTCTGCCTTGGGCTGTAGTATGTCCCACACATGCTCTTTTACTTCATATGGCTTGAATTCTCATTGCTGTTAATCAAATTGGTTAATCACCCCCTCATAGCTAAAAGTTACATGACATCAATCTAGGTAGAGGGGGTGGGAGTGCTCTCAACTCTGTAACCCTAAGACTCACAGAATCTCCATCCATGCTTCTACAACTGGATTCTTACACAAGAGTGAAGTTCAGAGCACAGCCCTGGACACATGGCCCTGAGCCTGGAGGCAGCCCATAATTACCGTCTCTCATCTGCATAGAACCTACATTTTTCTTGGAAATGACATTTCATCATCAGGAGAGTCAGAGCAGCAGCCAGGTCCCCGACTTCTGAAATAACCAGATCTGTACACATGAGCGGAGTGATGGGAGAGGCAATCAAAGTGTCTGCTTAGATAGAATCTGCACCTCACATTGCCCACATGGTCCCAGCCTCTCTCATCCCATCTGTCATGGCTTCCACCCCAGCTCATTACTAACCTGTTACCTACCTGGACTCCATGGACAATGGAGTTGATCTTCTTCAGTGCTTACCTGAAAAGGAAAGAGACAAAGTCTTTGTCCTCCATCTCTCCCTAGGATTGCCATGAGACCTCCAGTCATAGTTGCCTGCATGCTACACACATTTGAATTCAGAGTTCTTTTCATTGATCTACCTAGACCATTATTTTAGTACACAATGCTAATGTTCTTTTTCTTTCTTGCCTAATGCTTTTCATGATCCCTCCAGGAATGTCTATTTCCTTTCAGGAATCTTAGAAGTTGAATACCAACCACATGCCTGGAGCTGCTGTTTACTCAAACTATGGAAGACTGGCTCTAAACAGGGCAGACCTTTTACAGGAACCATCTCTGGAGGAGGGTGTCATTTGCTAGCTGATATACAGGAATGAGTCTCTCTCTCTCCCTCCCTCCTTCTTTCCCATCTTTCCTCCTTCCCTCTTGTGTGTGTGGAGGGGGTATAACTGTGTGTATGTTCATGGGTGTGTGTGTGGGTGGGTGTGTGGGTGTGTATGGGTGTGTGTGAGTGTGTGTGGGTATGGGTGTGGTGTGTGGGTGGGTGAAGGGCTGTAGGGATATGTGTTTGGGAGTGATGTGGGGGGGATATAGGGTGGGGGTGGGAGGAGTGTGTGTGTGTGTGTGTGTGTGTGTGTGTGTGTGTGTGTGTGTGTGTGTGGTGTGTGCTTTATGATTACCTTCACAGGAAAGTGACAATAAATGTAGCAGGATTTGGGAGGATTGAATGAGATGATTCACTTAATACTTTGCCTGTGGTGCCCAAAAAAATGTTAGCCATTATTACACATGAACACACTGGGGTATTTTG
>CAJQZJ010033049.1:4565066-4575769 GCA_907164525.1 Lophiomys imhausi
GTGTGTGTGTGTGTGTGTGTGTGTGTGTGTGTGTGTGTGTGTGTGTGTGTGTGTGGTGTCTATGCCTCTCCTGCTACTGTGCCTTGCACTCTTCCTTATTCTCTGAAACTGGGGCTCAAGCAAGCTTGAGATGCTGAGTCTCTATATCAACTTTATCCTTTTCCATGAGCATCTGAGCTGGGGATGGGGATTAACTTGAAACAAACCATTATAATGTATATCACTATACCATTAATTACATGTGTGGGTACATTACTTTTTACAATATGTAGTAAAATGTGTCTTTAAAATACAGGATATGAAAGTGTCTCTGTCATCTAATTGGAAAGACAGAGAAAAAATAGATGGAGTGGGGGGTTGCTGAGTTCATTCTGTTGTAAGAAACCCACTTCTAAGAAAACTAATCCACCTCTGTTGCATTCCAGGTTTCTTCTCTGTTGCTGTGATAAAAACACCAACCAATAGCAACCTGGATGGGGCGGGGGTGTTATTTTGGCTTACAGCTTAGAGTCCATCATCTGGGAGGCCAAGTCAGAAACTCAAGGAAGGAATGTGGAAGCAGGAACTGAAACAGGGTCAGTGTTTCACTTTTTACCACAACACCAAGGCGCAAATGCTTCCATTATGAACCATTGCGTTCAAATACATATTCTAAGCTCTTCATTGGAATCGCCCAGTACAAACAACAAGAGGTGTAGAAGTTCTCTTAATCCCATAAGTGAACAACTCTGAATGTTTGCTCTCAGGGTATGTTCAGTTTGCTTTCTTCTATAACTCAAGACTAATTTCCCAGGGGCATTACTGTCCACAGTAGCCTGGGCTCTCCCATATCAGGCATTAATCAAGAAAATGCCCCCAGAGTCTTGTCGAGAGGTCAATCTGATGGAGGTAATTCCTCAATTTACATTACCTTTCCTAGATGACTCTGGCTCATGTAGAGTTAACAAAATACTAACCAGCACAACTGATCCCTTGTCAATATGACACACAAACATACCACTACGAAACTATAACCTCTCCTTTCTTGTTTATCCCCCAAGATCTCACATTAATATTAATACCACAATAGAAACCACACTCCAACTTTTAAAGTCTCAATCTTTTCACTGTTAGCACAACTGTAGTTTCTTTAAAATATCCAACAATTCTTTAAAAGTCCAAAGTTTCTCAGATTACAGTTCCTGTAAATAAAAATAAATTTCATATTTTTTATCCAAAGAGGAAAGAACCAAGGAACAGTTACAATCAAACCAAATCAAAACCAAAATCCAGCAGTATAAATCAAATACTTTAGCTTAGTGTAAAGCATCTAGAACTCACAATCTTCTGGGCTCCAGGGAGTTTGGTAGTTCTACTTTTCCAGCTCTGCCATCTGCAACATATGCAGTTTGTCCAGTGGGTCAGGTCACCTCCATTCCACATCTGACACTGTCTTTAGTGGTCATGCCACAATCTTGGTATCTCAAACATGTTGGACTCTCCACTACATCTGAACCTGCACATTCACCAACAGCTTCCTGGCTTCTCTTCATGGACTTCAACTTTCCCAAGAGGTTCCAAGCCTCAGATTTCTCCATGACCTCTTCACTCCTGCAGTTCCCATGCTACCAGAATACATACTGTATGGGAGACTCTTACATATTACCAACTCTGGAAAGAAATTCAACCTTAGCCCCTCTAGACCACAGCTTGTGTTCTGACCCTGAGGAAATACTTCCCAGGAAGTTTTCTTCAACGAGCTCTAGATTACCAAAAGCCCACAGATTACTAATTAAAACATACCACTGGACCAACCCTCAGAGTTTTTGCTTGCCTCTGAAACTACGAGCCAGATCTCCTTCCTCTGAATTTTTCTCAACATTCTTCTATTGCATTCTCTCTATTCTTCCACAGAGAAGTGCATTAAGCTTTGAGCACTCAGTGGCTTTTCCAACCCAAAACTCCAAAATCTTTCCACAATTACCTCTCAAAAAAGACATGGTCAGGATCAAGCATCACAGCAAGATCCTAGTCTCTCTGGTACCAATTTTGATTCTAGTTGATTTTTGTTGCTGTGATAGATTTTTGTCAGCTTGATGCAAATAATAGTGACCTTAACCTATTAAACCCGATAACCTCTTCAACATTCTACCTTTCAACACTGTTGCATTAGGAATTAAGTGCTGGCATATGGACTTTGGAGTGACATATTCAAGCAATAGCAGTTCTTTCCAACATGGGGATCCCACAGAAGTACAAATTTGAATCAGAAGCTTTGAGGTGAGATTCATGTGTCTAGCACACTCCATACAACACTGAAGCTGCCGTTCTGTGGACCACATGTGTGATGAAAGACCGTGTAACTTTCTGATGATATGACATTTCCCTAGAACTTCAAGAGGGCCCTTCCCATTCATTCTGCTTTCTGAAGAATAAATGAACATCACTTAGTCTTCAAGAAGTCTCAATGATCCCTTGGTAATCTGGACATGCCAGGTTCCTCCATTTCTGAAAACTGAGAATTTAAGGCATGCATATAATGTGTTTGATAAAATCTACCCCCTATTCTGCTTATTAAGTGAGGGGAACAATCAGGAAACACTATCTGTCATTTAAGCTTTGGGGCTATCCTGACTCTAGGAGCCAAAGCTTCCATAAGACAGGTGACAGTCTCTAGGGAAAACTATTATCTCTCCTGCTAGATTTTTGAAAATCACTATAAGGCATAACCAAGAGAAACAATTTAAAATGAGAAAAGATTTTATTTACCTCAGAGTTCGAGAAAGTTTAATCAATGTTCGGTGGCTTTTGTTGTTTGTCTTTGTGCTAAAGCAGAACACCAGAGCAAAAGGACATGATGGAGAAGATCTGCTTACATCATGGCTGCCAGGAAACAAAGAAGGAGCAACGGGGGGGGGGGGGTGAGATGCAGCTTTCTGGGAACACCCCAGTGACCCACTTTCTTTACTTCTGCCTCACTTTCTACTTTCCACCATATCTCAACAAGGCCATATTAGAAATCAATTGAGGAGCAATTCATTCATCAGATGAAAGCCCTTGGGATCAAGTTACTTCCTAAAAGTCCTTCATTAGGCAACCAAGTCAATATCTGAGCCTGCAGGAGATGTTTTATATCCATACCATTATACTTTTTCCTCTTAAACATCTCCTGTTTTCCAGTTTTCTCTAGTACATGCACACACACACACACACACACACACACACACACACACACACACACACTCTCTCTCTCTCTCTCTCTCTCTCTCTCTCTCTCTGTCATGGTAGAAAAGAATACATTTAGTTCACTGAGTGAGATCAGACCCAAACTTCTTTAAAAACCTCCCCATGGTTGTAAATGATCCTAAGTGATCCCCTTCAGTGCACCTCTTCCAGGAGCATCTTATATTTTCACTGCATCCCAGACACAGTATGCTCTTCCTAGTACTTCTACAGCAGCTTCTCTGAGTATCAAACATGAGTCAGTTCTGATGCTCCCTAGAAAATCTCATTGTACAGCCAAGTTAAGCATCACTACTCCGAAGTTTCAGAGCTTTCTATCCTCAGCACCTGCTGCCTACCCTCCTGCCCCCCACCCACTGTGTGCTGCTGGCTCCTACTCTTCATTCAGATCTCAATCTAAAAAAAAAAATGTCTTTTCTGTGAGGTGTTCCAAAGTGCCTAAACTATAGTTCTCATTTGTTCAGTTTTCTTACTAGAGTGTGTACCATTCTTGTTCATATTCATGTTTATTTATTTTCTATTCCTTTTGTTAAAATGCTGTTATTTTATATAGATGCAGAGAACCCCATCTGGTTTTATTTGTCATAATATTTAGCATGTAACACTGTGTTGGACCCACAGTGGGAACTTATCAGATTGTTGGTGAATGGATTAAGGGCCACATACCCTGTATAGAGGAAAGATGTGCAGAAGCTGTGACTTATCCTAACTCACGTGCCCTCTAGAGCTTCTGAATTAGTGACTTTCACATCACTATGACCCCAGTAGAAACAACATAAAGGAGAAATGATTTATTTTGGCTCAAGGTTTCCAAAGTCTCAGATCATAATAGCAAGTAAGGTGTGGCAAAGGGACCCAGATCCTAGGGAAGGAGTGGTGATGGAGGATGTGCATATGACAGCAGATTACTAGTAGGGTGAAGAACCAGACACCAGGCTATAACTTTCAAAGATCCACCCCCAATGACCTTCTTCAGCCATCTTACTCCATTTCCTGTATCATTTTCTTCCTCCACTACTCTTGCAGATATGAAGTACCTACTTCCTGAAAACTTCTCAGCTGACTCTGCCCGCTCAGTGCTCCATGCCTGAAAGCTACAGCTCTCCTAGCTGTGTAGAAAAAGAATTATTTCCACTCTTTGTATCTTTCACACATGGGAACCTAGCCATGCATTAAAGTCAACTCAAAGTTCCAAACTGTCAGATTTGTCAGCTCTAAACCAAAAAGACAATACTAAGCCCAAAGAGAAGAGAGGATCCAGGGTGCTCTAGTTTTAACCCAGATGCCAGCAAAATGCATATTTTCTCAAATTAAGGACATAATTGTGCTAAAAGTAGTACTCGTTTCTTACAGAGCAATAGGAACAATGCAGTCTATGAGAGAAAAAGTCCTCTCTTGGTTACATAACTTAGATCCTTCCATGAAGAAGTAGCAACCCATCCCAAGGACCATTCACCATTCTCTGCCCTAGGGTTTTTTACTAGAGGCATCATAAAATGTGACTGCAATCTTCTAATATTCTAGGGAAAACACTTTTTAGACTTCTTGGTTAACCTACCAATGTTGAGTACCAACAGTATTGAACCTGACATTTCGCCCATTCCCACCATGAAAAACAAAGTGCAGATAAGAAATAATCCCAGCAGAAATGCCCATCCCAGGCAGAAATGAAGTTACCTCTGGATCATGAGTTAATTCCCATGAAGTTCCTGGCAGAATACCTGCTTCACTGAAAAAAGTAATGGTAGGTCTTTTGATTATTACTTCTGTTGCCTCCTCTGATGCTCCCATTGCTCACATCTCTGTCACTTAGGGAAAAATGGAAGAGAGTCAGAGTTTAATAAATGTTCTGTGGATAAAGAAGGATAAAGCCGAGGCATCTCTTAACATCGTGCCACTGTTGCATTTCACTGAAATGCTGATGGGCTGCTCTGATGCTGAGCAGTCTGCCTATGCTGTGATGTCAAACCCTTTCTTGGCTGATGATTTGCCTGCTCAGCCTTTGAGTCTTAGAGACACACACATTGAGGTACACAACCCTCAAATTAGAGCTTAAAATTCTCTTGCAGAAAGATGATTGCTGGTATAGATATCTAAATGAACTAAATGGTGAGTTGGGACTGGGTATATTCCCAAAGGTAGATCATCCAGGATGCTACAAAAAAAAACAAACAAACAAAACAAAACAAAGGCAAAGTACACCTCCATTCAAATTCTATTGAGTATGCCCAACACTGGACTGTTGCCTGAGTGGAAAAGAAAGATATTCATGATGGAATGGCCCATGGACAAAGATATCTTTCTGTGATACAATAAACAAGATCAATGCTTGGCAGATAGAGTTGGCCCGATTCACTCTCAAAGTAAGAGTACCCTATGTTTGTGTTCACACTGGCTCTGAGAGGAAACGGACAAGAAAATGACAAGGAAAACAGATGATCGCCACTGTTAGCTCCCCGGGAACAAGATATCATTCCACAAATGTCATATTGATGATCTCAATTGTGCTAACATCATCAATCTATTCAAGAGGTTGGATTGGCCAAAGACCCCTCAAAGGGCAGAGGTAGAAATGTCCTAATGGCTCAAGAACTATTTGACCCTGCCCTATCCACAAAAGTGGCCTAATGTTGAACACAACTGTCAAATGCTTCCATAGAAGTAGAATAAAAATAAAGATTAATTTAAGATTATGGTTTTAATTCCTTAGGATCAATAAGAAAAAAATCTCCTATATCTGTTAGAGATATAGACAGATAGATGATAGATAGGTAGATAGATAGATATAGATAGAAATAGATAGGTATTATACATATATATTATAGAGAAAGATATAGACATATAGACAGTAATTGATCGTGGTTTCCCCTCCTTTGTCTTCTAGAGGTCCTCCCCACCACCCTGCCCATCTAACTCCTTACCTTCTTTTTATCTGTCTTTAGAAAACAAAAAGGCAATCAATCAATAATCAATCACTCAATCAACACCCATTAATTCAACTAAAAAAGGCTATTGTTTTCCTGTTTTGTTCCTACTTAGCTCTTTGGAATTCATTTGTAGATAAAACATACAAATGAATTAATCTTTAAAAGCTTGTAGTCTGGAAATGGGATGTAGAAAATGAAAATAGATAGCTATATACTAGATAAAAGGTGATGTGTACTTCAGAAAAAAAAAATACTGTAATGAAAGTGATATAGACTTGGGGGCAGTACTTAAACACATATTTAAGATAGATAGGGAAACAAGACAGGAAGGCATTTGAGGAAAGAGCATCAAGTAAGAAGAAGCAAGAAGTGAAAAGGGCCTGAGGCAGAACCGTGGCTGGAGTGAAGTATAACAAGGAGACATACAAGAGCTGAAGGAGGCAAAGTGGAACAAAGGTGGGGGGTTGTGATGGCTCCTTTTGTCTATCAACTTGACAGGGCTAACAGATGCCAAAGTGACACATGAACACACTTTCTGGTGTGCCTACAATAGTCTTTGATGCAAAGATTACCATTTAGATGTATAAACAAAAGGCATCTCCTCACAGACAAAATGGGCATTGTCTCATCTGTAGAGGATCCCAGAGGAACAGAAGTTGAAGAAAGAGTAGATCTGAGATATGTGGTTTGGACTGAAGCCTAGTTTTTCTGGTTCACCAGCTGCAGATAACATGGTTTGGTGCTTTTTAGTCTCCAGCATCAGCTGAACCAACACTTGGCATAAATCCCATGACCTGTGGAGGCTCTGTGTGTGTATCTGTCTGTCTGTAAGCAGATGGGTATTTACATGAACCGGTATAGATAGATAGATATAAATTATTAAAGATATGTGTATACAAATATTTATACCAACTCTACCACCCTTGGCTATATCTCAGTAGAACCTTGACTAATACAGAGTCCAACAGCTTCCAAGAACAAAGCATTCTGAGTTTAGAGTCTCATTATGAGTGTTGCCCATTTTTCTCTGAAGGAATGGGGATCCATTCTTGGGTTTATAGCATATGAATGATTGTTACCTGATATGCCAATGACTCCATGGGAACCAAACTAGAAAACCATCCCTGAGATGATGAGCTGGGAGCAAAGCAGGTGATTGCAATCAGTTCTAGTTCTAGACAGTTCTCTTAGAGTTTGTCTATAGGTATGAGAGGTCAAGGATTCTTTGTGTTTTTCTCCATGACGCTAGAGATAAATTGCCACCGAAATGAGAAAGATTGTCTATCCAGCAATGATGGAAGAGAGAAGTTGTGGTGTGGGGTATAGGCTTGAAGACTCAGGTTCCATCACCAGTACTTATGTGAGTGTGGCAGTTGACGCTTATGCTCCCAGCTCTGGGCCATACTCAGGAGGATCCTGGGGACTTTGTGGTCAGCCAGTCTAGCTAAATCAGTGAGTTCTCAGTTCAGGGAGATATTCTAACTCGTAAAAATCTGGTAAGGCCTCACTCTGAGCCCACAAGTAATGGTGACAAAAATACTAAAGAAATGCCCCCCTTTCAGGAACAATTGCACTTTGCTGGAGCTGGAGCCCATTGGTTGTATTAGCTGTTTGTCTCATTTGTTGCTATAACAAAATACCTGACAAAAGCTACTTTAAAAAAGAAAGATTTATATTTGCTTACAGTTCCAGAAGATACAGTCCTTCCTGGCACTAAAACCCAGCTGGGGAGCCTGTAGCTGGTTGCATTGTACACACAGTTGGGAGGGAGGGAATGACTAATGCTTGGGCTCAGCTGGCTTTCTCCTTTTAAGTCAACCCAGGACTCCAGCCCAGAGAAGGGTAAAGCCCACACTGAGGGTGTCTTCCCATCTCAGTTAACTCAATCCAAATTATTCCACATGCTCAGAAAAGTGTCTCCACGCTGGTTTTAAATCCAATCAAGATTAACTGTCACAGTAGTAGAGTATGTTTAAGGTCCTAGGCTCAGTCCCCAGAAACACACACACACACACACACACACACACACACAGAGAGAGAGAGAGAGAGAGAGAGAGAGAGAGAGAGAGAAATTATTGTAGACAAAATACAATTAAAGGCATGAAAAAGATGCACACATTAATTACCGCTCAGAGAAATTCAAAGTGAAACAACAGCAGGACAGTATTTATATTGGAGTAGCAAAAAGAAGAAATGACCTACAATATCCAGGGTTGGTTTGCAAATGGGAAAACAGACACTCCAGCAATCCCACTCCATGTACTTAATCTGACAGCACCTAATGTCATAAAAGCACTGATACATATACTTTGATGAAATAGTCTCAATTTAGGGCTTTTATAGGGATAAAAAATTGCAGAAACATGAGTGCACTATTGCAACAAATTATTTTGTTTAAAGTGTCAAGTGTCTGCTCACAAATACCTTGACACATCTTGAATGTCAATCAACAGGAGAAAGGTTAAATTCTTCCTATGACGTCCAAACAGTGCAGCAGCTGTTTAAAGAGATAAGTGGATCTCATGTGCCTGTTCCTGTATGCTGCTTCAGAACGCAAGTTGCACAGTAGAATATGGACTCTGATCTATGTTCAGCAATAAAAAAAAACCTACAAATATATTTGTGCATATTGAGGAGTAGGTAGAAAGTCGGGGCATAGTACAAAACCCATAATTAATATGATTTTTCTCTGCAATGGGGAAAACTTAACTGTGATGGAGAAAAAAATAACTTTCTTCAATGTTTTTGGTTTATTTTTCTGGCTGCAGGAAGGGGAGTATAATAAGTAACATGAAAGAAGAAAACAAGGCAAAGTCAAAGATGATGTATGAGCCCTAAGAAAGTAAGCTGTGACAGTGGAATTTCCACACAGCAGTCATCTGGCTATTTGGGAAAAAAGACCTAAGTGGGAAGCAGGAGAGGTACAATGCCACCCTTTGGTCTGGGGTTTGAGAACGTCCTACCCCTTCCTAGATCCTTGGAAAGAGCTAAAAGAAAGCAAGCTGCATCAGGAAGAATCGATGCTGCGTACCCACACTGGAGGAAACGAACAGCTCATTAAGGCTGTCTCTGGTAATTGATTTCCAAGAGAGAGAGAAACCTTCTTGCAGGCATCCAGACTGCCTCTGCAGCCCAGGATTGCCATGGAGCTGTTCTCTGATGCCTTTCTCTCCCTTCCACCAGCGTGGGAGTGGTGGCAGAATTCACACCAGGCATTCATCATACCCATGAGGAGCCGGGTCTTGCAGGCAAGTCTGTGTGTGTACCATTCAGCTGGGGCCACTGATGTGAAGACAAGTGACCTTGGGGAACTTAAAGCAAGACTTTCTCACATGAGACATAAAGCCCTAAAACCCACTTGAATAATGTAGATGAGGACTCCAGGGTAGTATAGCTTTTAAAAACTCTGGCTAGCTGGGCAGTGGTGGCACAGGCCTTTAATCCCAGCACTCGGGAGCCAGAGGCAGGCGGATCTCTGTGAGTTGGAGGCCAGCCTAGTCTACAGAGAAAGTTCTAAGACAGCCAAAGGTACATACAAAAAAATCTCTGGCTATGCTGGCATTTTCAAAACAGAAACATTCAAGAAGCTGAGCCAAGCCAGAAATGCTAACGTATACAAGGAATTAGATCAGATATCTTTTTGTCTTTATGTTGATGTTTCCTTTTTTTTTTTTATTTTGAAGCAAAGTTTCATTATGTAGCCCAAACTTGCGTGGAATTCACCAAGTGGACCAGGCTGGCCTCATACTTACAGAAGTCCTGTGTCTGCCTCCTGAGTGCTGACTTACAGGTGTGAGCCATGGTGCCAAGTCTTAGTTAGACTTAGTTAACACTGTGATTCTGACCTTCCAAAGAATCATGCTTCACCCCAATTCTGCTAAGCCTAATGGCATCTTCCTTTGGAATGGGGTTTACCACCTCTATGGCTTCCATGAAGAAATAATCTACAGAGAAAGGGTCACTATATGCTTCAGTTTTCTTGTATGTTACTGAGAATGTAATAGTCACCACCTCTTAAGATTTGGGTTCAAATAAAGTGGATGGGGGTGATACTTGAATCACATCTTACATACACCACCTCAAAGTCCTTGATGGGGTGGTGCAGTTATCAAGGTGGGGTGGCTTTTCTCTTAGAGGGCACTGGGACACCAGCAGCCTACGGGCAGAACCATCAGCATGCACTCAGCATGGGTAGGTCAGGAGCTCTGGTGCTGGTGACAGCAATTGTCTTCATTCTCACATAGCCCTGTGAGTTAAGGGCTGGGTTGTCTTCATTTTTGTCTTTTATTTGCAGCTGAAAGCCTTTCCCAGTGAGTAGGACAAAGCAGAGAAATCTGGCCAGTTTCAGAATCTCAGCTCTTACTCTCCATGTGGCCCTTTTACAGAAGTGGTCAGCAGGTCACTTGCATATTTTCTCACCCTGGCATTCCAGAAATGCCCTCTCAAAACACACTCTGGATCTGTCCCCATAGACATGTGAAATCAGAATCCTAAGAGGGACTCAGAAGTGTGTGTGTGTGTGTGTGTGTGTGTGTGTGTGTGTGTGTGTGTGTG
>CAJQZJ010033049.1:4575779-4613381 GCA_907164525.1 Lophiomys imhausi
GTGTGTGTGTGTGTGTGTGTGTGTGTGTGTGTGTGTGTGTGTGTGTGTTCATACAACACGTTCCAGTGGTTGCATGAACATGCACATGCCTGCCTGCATATACAGTGTGTAAGTATATGTAAATATGTATAAACATATATGTGGAGTCCAGAGAGGTCCTTGCATGTATTCCTCATTCACTGACCCCCTTATTTGTTGAGACATGGTCTTTCACTGAACCTGGAGCTAATCTGTTCAGCTAGACTGGCATGACCCCTATGGATCCTATCTCTGCTCCACTAGCTCTGAAGCTACGGATGTGTGCTACTGTGACAGGGATCCAAACTCAGGTCTTCACACTTACATGTTGTCAGCAGCAGTTGTCTCTGAGATAGAAACCCTCCGTTTTGGAGGGAAACTTCTTTAGACAAGATGCTTTCAGGGAGGTGAACAAGGGGATGATCTGAGCAGGGGTAGTTGAATAAGCAGAGAAGCTCCTTAACACAAGAAGTAATTGCTAAGTAACAATTCAAAATAGCTTCAGGAAGTTCCTGAAACTGACTAGATTTGCTAGGCTCCTCCATCTCACAGAATAAACCATAAGGGCTGATAAAAAAAAAAAATCACACTCAGACAAGCCAAACTACAAAGAAGACTGAGAAAACCCCAATGGTCTAGAAGAAGTAGAGACCAGCCAAGATGCCTAGAAGTAGCAAAGACTAGATGAGCTGCCTCAAAGAGGTTAAAACCAACTGGGCCACCTAGAAAGTACATCCTCCAACCTGCTCCAACCTGTTGAGCTGCCTAGCCTGCAGGCTGTGCAGTGTGCTGTAGGTTTCTAGGTTTCTACAGTGTCATCCATGCCTTTGGTGATGCAGCTGTCTTTGAGTCATTTCTCCTTCTGTAAGTGACCCCAATAAAACTCATCAGTTCACAAAGTTGGACTTTGCTGATATTTGTGTTTTGTCCTATTGTGGATCTCCTATCCTAGGTGAGTAGACATATGTGTTGCATCCCCCTGAGAAAAGTCTGTCTCACAACACATAGCAAGTACTTTACTACTGAGCCATATCCCAGCACCAGAAATATGGGGTTTTTTGCCAGTATTTCTTACTAATTCCTCTATGGTTCTCCTGGCTTATAAACTCAAACAACCCAGTCATCCCTAAAGGAGGACTGGGTTGTTTGTTGACTTTCTGGAATCTCTCTGAGGAGACAGATCCCCTTCCCCAGCCTTGTTCCTTTTCATCTAATGCTATTTACCATAAGTTCAGCTCAAATCTCTGTAACAAAAACTTATCTGAAGTCCATTCCTTAATTTTAATTAACCTTATTTAGCCCCCAAACTTTCCAGATGCTTGGAAAACTTCCTTTATCTTTCAGCTTCAGAATTCTGTCTCTACAGTAGCTTCAGCCTGCCTCATCTATTAAATGACCTACAGTTATGAGCAATGGAGAGATAAATCTGTTTCATTCAATGGAAACATTTTCCCAATGAGTCTGAGTCATCAAAGCCTGGAAAACTTGACACATTCATTAATTTTGTTCAAATTTATTTGTTAACCACAGAAATTGGGAACTATACAAGCTCAGAAACCTGTGCCTTTTACATGAAGATGTATTTGCTGAAGTGAACATTCCCTTCTACACAGGGATTTGCAAAGTAATTTCACTAAGGAAAGTAAGAGAAGAGCTTGGATATATATTATTCTGCTAAAGCCTTATTTAAGGAGCCCCTGCGATGGGAAAGGTACCCCCAGGGTCACGGGCTGTGGTAAAACATATGAAGGATGTGTTCTGCTGTGGCTTTTGTCTGGGAAAAGAAGTATATAGAAAAAGCTGACACAAGACTCACTGTGACACCACTTCTCTTCCCTAGATAACAATCTGAGTTTTAGGTTGCAGAACCACCCATTAACCCACTAGGACTCTTTTACATGGGAATGATAGGAATCTACTTTGGATCTTCATGGGGGAGGCCTAACATAAGTTTGCTTGGCCAGTGTGTCAGCCAGCTTTGTGTTATCATAGCAAATTCCTTGAGCAGAAAGCTTAAATGAAAAAGAATATTTGGGGCTCAAAGTTTTAGAGGTTTCAGTCCACTATGGTGGTGAGGGTATCACAGCAGAGCAGCTGACATCATGGCAGCCAGTGCCTGTGGGAACTGGCTTTCTCCTTCTTCCTTTTCATTCTTTTCAGCTTCCCACCTACTGGATGTTAACAGTCACACTCAGAACAAATCTTACCTTCCTCAATTAACACTTTATGGAAAAGCCCTCATAGACATCCTTGGTATGTTTACATCTCCCTAGGTGTTTCTTGGTCCAATCAAGTTGACAGGCAAGACGAGCCGCCATCGTTATGCAGAGTGTTTCATACATGTTACTCTGGTTATGTGATTTGCTCAGGGGTGGTCACATGACTCAAGTTGATCCAGTGAGAGTCAATCCCTGGGTCGTACTGGCATGATGTTAAAACAAAATGTTGGTGAGCTGTGGAGATGCCATTCTGAAACCTCCAAAGCCACCTATAGAGAAAAGCATTTTGAAAATAAAGATAATAAAATACAGAAGAGAAAGCCCAGAGGGAAGTCTAAGACCCTAGATATCTGTGCCTCAAAAAGGACAATTGTGTATGCAAAAAGTTTTGTGCTCAGAATTTGGTTTCTCTGTAACTGGTGTTCAGTGGCTCCATCCAGCTGGAAGCTATGTAGAGCGTTTCCTGAGATGCAGGCCCAGACTTGGGCTAGAGTTGGGTCTCCGCAGCCCTGTCAGCAGCGGCCTCTGACAACCCTCTCCACCTGCCACACACCAGAATTAGTGTAGCCCAGTGACTGTGGACTGCATGTCTTCCAGAGACATTGCTCTCAGAAGGAACTGTGTCCCTGCCCTTTTCTACCTTCAGACTCTGCATACTCAGTAGTTGCTTAATGAGTGTTTCCTGGGTCACATGCTATCGTGACCTTGAGCAACAGGCTAAATGGAGTCACAGAGGATAGCCATACAGTGGTTATGAAAACCTGGCTTTGATGTGAGGAAAACATCAGCTATGCCTCCAATTTGATCTAAAAAAGCTGAGAATTGGGTTCCAAATGATGACAGCAGTAATCCTCCAAGACGTAGTTCCCGAGTGAATTTTTTCTCATAACCGCTCTTACCCTTTCATCAGAATCACCACTGCTACCGAAAGGCATGTTCAAAGACTCCCCCATCCTCAGCATGTGGTACACATGTACATTTATAAGATCCTATGCCGATCAGCCTGATTCATTCATTTTATTGCTTGGTAAGCCCAGGATCTGGTTTTGATGAACCTCAGTGGTATGTGTGTTTTATTGCTTGGTAATCCCAGGATTGAAATTTTATCAGCCTTACTATCTAATTTCCATTCATTGTACTACAGCTTCTGCTAGATTCATTCATGTGACATGAAGGAAGCTTACGTTAGGAGGGCACAGGCATAATGGTAAATTAGTTTGGAAGACACACACTACAGTGCTGCTTCCTTCCCTAGCTCAAATGTCTGAGCCTGGTCCTCTGTCTTAATTCAGATGTCCTGTAGACAGCATGGCTCCTTTCATGTAGGTAAGTGAGCAGGATGCATCTTCTGCCCTTTGATATCTGTATATGAAAAAAAATTTTAACTTATTTTCTATGTTGTCCTTTGTGCACCATTAATCTGCTAGCTTCAGTGAGGTTTGGGGTTCATATCAGAAGTCTGACTCAGCATGGCAGAGCCTCTGTGTTTTACAGTGAGCACTACAAAAATGCTTGGATATAAAGTTGTTAAGTACTTAATGAACATACATAAGTAGTGGATGAATATATGAATCAATAAATGAAATGCAGATGAATGCTAGGTAGTAGCTTTTGCAAGGAGAACCCCGCTGTGAGGTACAGAATCTCATGAGAGAAGCTCCTCTTACCTATCCTGTCCTCCTCAGTCATGCTTGGTTCTGAATGACTGAGTGAATAAATGATTCTGCTATACAAAGGTACTCCAAAAGCTCTGTTCCCAGCATTGGCAGTTCATGAGGTGGTGGGGTGGTTTTCTAAGCCCTAAGCTGACCTGGTGCTCTCTGTCAAGTACATGGTTCACCTGCACTGGAGCTGCATTCTCTCTCCCAACAGTTTTCCATTTTGTTTCTCATGAAGGGATTGAGCAGCTGAGGGATGACTGACACCTAAGAAGGGAGATTGCTGTGAACACCCTGAGTGTTAATGCAGACCTAGCTGGCGTGTTGCTTAAAGAGCAAGACAACAATATCTGGTGGCACTGTGGAGCCTGTGTTCTGGTATCGGTCTTCACCAAAGAAACTTTCCAGGTAAGATGGGTCCAAGCTACTTGGGAAGAAGGGCCAGCATTGAATCATCATGAATTATAGCATCAGTTGCTCAGGGTACAGCATTGTCTGTGGCTGCATTATGACTAGGTTGAGGACAAGATACCACTGAGGCTCTAATGTGATCCTGACTCCCTTGAGGTTTGATATCGCTTCAGCTCAGACCTTATAGGATGCATGCACTCTTGAAGTTAAAGATGGTCTCATTCTGTGGTAGATCACTTCTCACCTCCTAACCATTTATGTGAGGATACTGCCTTCACCCAGATATCAATATCAGACAACCAGCCATTGTTGCTAAAAATTGATCCCACCTTCTTGGAGTATGGCCTTTAGAGTGGATCACAGCTAAGGACAATTTGTAGTCTTTATTGAGGTCAAAATAAGACCTGGACATGGATGATTTCAAGGTTTATATCCTATAAACCCAGGATATCAGGTTGTGTCCAGGTTGTCTGATGGTTAATTGCAGTCAGGATGCCATTAAGGCCATAATGTAGTGCTCATTCCTTTGAGGTGATGATGTGGTACAAGATCTGACCCACACACACTTGAACCTAAGGTATGCATAGGGAACTTGAAGGTTAAGAATCACCCAGTCAGTTTTAAGATCATAATAAAGCCTTTGTTCTAACGTATGTCATCAGCGCTGAGGTCCCTGTTGTGAGTGAAGATTGCTCATATATAGAGTTTCCTTGGCTCAAAGGTGAGGCCTTAGGTTCGATAGTGCCTAGACTTAGAATGTACTAAATAACCAACAAACCCTTCATGTTAGTTTGTGTCAAGATTGTTTGATGGTTAGGTGTGTCCTGAACTCTTGATGTTCTAGTTTGGGATCCTGGCTCCATGTAGATCAAGTTTTCTGGGCTCAGAAGAAGACCTTGAAGACGAATAGAACCCTTGAAGTTAAGGTCATCTCAGGCTACTTGATGGTCATAGAATGGCCCTAATGTAACTCAGTGTCTCCTACATACCCTCCAAGTCAGGATGAGTCCAGCTTCTTTGCTGTTTCTGGTATAAGGATTTCCCCGGCTCCTTTGTGATTACAGTTCAACCAAGAATGAACTCAGTCTCTTGCTAAAGGACTCCCTGGAGTAGGTCCACTCATAAACCAGGAAGCACCCCTCAGAAGACACTGAAACTGCCTGGGTCTTGATGTCGGACTTCCAGCCCTCAAAACTTTGGGAAAGCAAGTTCTGTTGATGAGAAGCCTGGGGTCTATTGTTATCAAAGCCTGAGTGTGCTCAGATGGTTCTGGGAATGAGGATAATTGGAGAGACTTGAATTCTCGCCAAGGAGTACTGAAGGAAAGGATCACTCCAGAGCATCTGTTCAAGCAAAGACCACCAGGATTCTGTGTCCCCACTTAAGGGACTCTGGACAGCGTGGCAAGCATGACTCTGGCAGGCTGTTCCCTTCTCCAACATTCCCTCCACCTTGCTAAAAACCAGTGAGATCACACTCCTAAAGCTGGCCACCAACGTCTATTCCCTTATTTGGCCAATCCTTCCTCCTGGGGCTGACCACCAAGGTCCAGCAATCAAAAGTCCCTTTTGTTCATCAAATTAACATGCCCAATTCAAATAAAACACCTCATTCTAACAAGGGGTTCCCCCTTGTACCTTTATAAACCAACATTTTTCCTATGGGCCACGTCTATCTCCTCTCTATCCAGAAGCAGCCCTTTGTCCTGTTCCCCTCTGAGACAAATATCCCTACCCTTCTCCCTTGTTCCCTTTCCCTTCTCATTCATCCTCAATCTATTGTCTTTGTCTCTTCTTCCCTGCCCTCTGTCTCTCTGGGGCAAATAAATCTCCTTTGTGCTGAGAACTTGGTCTCGGGTGTCCTGACCTGATACTTTTCCTAACACCTACTTCCACCATGGAGCTGAGGAATGACTACTGATATGCTTCAGTTCTTTCAGGAAGTGAAGATCCTGTAAATGCAGGGGGCAAGAGGTCAGAGAGAAACCACTGTCTTTTGGAAGCATCTTATAGCATCATATGTATATTTCAGTGTGTGATCTCTGGGATGGGTATATCCACAATACTCATGTATTGATAGAACGATCATGAGGAGTCTAGAATTGAGAGGTGGGCATTTGGGGAGATGTCCAGGTTCTCATCGTCATTGCAGACTGCTGTCATTGTGAGGGCCTGTTGGAGTGAATTTGCTCCTTCTGCTGTGTACCACCATGATGCTTATATCTCTCACTTCTGATCTGTGTCTCACCATGTGATAGGACAGTGGCAAGGTGCTTGAGAAACCAGATACTGCCATCTCATTCTTTATCATTTAAGGTACAGAACTGAGAAATTATATTTTTTGTTGTTGATTTTGCAGTCTGTGGTATAAGTCTCTGAAAAACATACTTAACCTATAATTTTAAAACTTTAACCTGAAATTTTGATGTGGGGTACAGGGCAAAATAGTTATCACCTTTGTCTCCAACCTTTTCTAAGTGGAAGTTGCTTCATTTTCCTAACTAAGCCAATATTAATTTGATATATTGCATGCTTATAATTTTAGTGCTGTAGGTATTGACTTTAAGAAGTTAATTGTTGCTATAGACTATTTTCATTGCTTTTAGTTGTCTACCAGAACTTGATGGTAAGACACTATTGCTAAAAACACTATACATTCTGGTCACAGGAAATAGGGAAATGAATTTGATACTGAGAAGATGGTTTCTCTCTGCTGTCCGGCTTTTGGAGTAGAGAGATATATGATATGGGTTCCTGGGGGAAGAGGGTCCTCCAAAAGTCTTTCCTAGATGCTCTGTATGGAGGAGCTATAAATGGCATCTAGTGTGGCAAGATATACATATGGGTATAGTAGTGGCATGAATGTTATAGGAGTAACATCTTAGTTAATATGCTAGGGCTGTGAAGAGATGTCAGGACCATGGACACTAATAAAAGAAAGATCTTAATGGGAGCATACAGTTTCACAAGGTGAGGCCATGACCATCATGTCTAGAATTATGGCAACAGACAGTCATCAAGGCATGTTGCTGAAGCAGTATTTGAGAGCACACACCCTGAAGCAACAAGGATGAGGAAGAGAGAAACTTCAATATCCATTTCTTATAACACACCTCCTAATGTTTCTCAAACAGATTCCACAACTAAGGCCTAAATATTAAAACATAGGATCCTGTGGGGGCTGTTCTCACTGAAACCAACACAGTGACCAACTATTTTCTGAAAGGAAAGAAATATGACCAGATCCACAAGAGGAAAAGCATGTTTCATACTGCAGATCCGGAAAAGAACCTGTGGCTGGAGGCCTACAGACCATCATACCTCCTCCCCAAGGTGAACCTAGCACCACTATTATGTTAAATTGGCACCATACCAAATGGCTCTCTAAATTCACATCTCTATACTTACAGATTGTGCTGCTCTCAGACCTCATCTGAGAAGTTTCTTAGTGCAGAAAACTATGATTAACACAGGAGCTAGAAACTGACTGAATGCAGGGAGTTTCTGTGGTGGTCTCAGGAATAAAGGAGATATTTATATTATGCCTTTTTCTTTTGTCTCAGATCATTCTGGAAAGATTTTAAGAAACAGGGGTCAGGAAGAATTGGAATGAAGCAATGTCTTCTGGACATGACAGGACCACTGCACTCAAGCGCTCCAAGATCAAACAAGTCACTGTTCCAGCATAGAAGGGAGGGGAGAGCCAGCCTCCACCTCAGCTGAGATGCTGTTCCAGCTGATGGCTCCTGGCAGATAAAGAGTCAGTTTTCTTTAGGTGCTGATGCTAGGCATATTGAGCAATTTACTGGAAAATACTACCTACAGAGAATACGGGCATGAAATGTTGGCCTAGGTATGTTTTTAAAAAAAAAAAAAAGATATGGAGTTGGGAAGTCTGGGTATGAGAAAGTAAACCAGGAAGGATTTGGGAGTAGCAAAGAGGAATATATTAAAATACATTTTATGTATGTATGGAATTCAGAAAAGTTTTTTTAATGTGCTATTTAAAAGTTTATTGTTTAATGCTGTCAAACTCTTATGAATACTTTCATCTTTTGAAAAAAGTGTGAAAAGTTGAATCACTGAAATTCAGATTAATTCACATCAGCCTAGGTGATTTTGGCTGCAGACCCAGACGCTGATCAGAATGGAGTGGGTGGGCTCAGTTCATTCACTTATGCCTTTCACCATTTGCCTGTTTCTTTATGAAATGTGAGACACTGCCTGTGGCTTTTAATGAGCCATTCCACAAATGACTTTCCCAAACACATTGTAATCTTAATTGGCATTTAATTTTCTTTCTAGTTTGGGAGCAAATAATTTAATTGTGAACTATCCAGGATCCTAACTGACACAGGAACAATTGGAAAGCCATGTGATTCCCTTCCTTAGTTTTGAGAAGAATTCATTATTGCCTCACTACCACCATTTGGACCTTTAAGAACAGAGCATTATATTTGAACAGTATTGCATGTATGTTGACAAAAGTGTTTGTTCATATGAAACATTTTTGGAAAGTAATAGCACAAAGGCAGATCTAGCATGTTCTAATAAGCCAACCAGTATGCCCTGAGTGACCAGATTTGCAAAATTAAAAATGCAGAAACCCTTCCTTACAGAATCAGTATAGTTGCTGGACATGTGATGCCAAGCAAAGTATAATGTAAGAGTACAAGACTTCAGAACTGTGTTGTGCATGTAACATGAGGGCAGATGTCTGTACAGGTCAGGGTGAAATTCCATCTTCTTCCAGGTATGGTCTGCTGAGAGTTTAGGGAAACATGAGCAATCATGTCTGGGTAATGCACATGCCAACAAACATGCCACTGGAGCAGGGATTCAGGGTTTTCCTACACATTTGCATGAAAACGGTGACTATACACATTGGTCTGGTCATCAGCTAGCTAACCCAATGGCTTAATTGATGTTTCCAATCATGTCAGTCTGAGGGCAGAGGTCAAAAGGTCAAAGGGATAGAATCTGGAACCTGTGATGTAAGGATACAAGTCACAGAACATGGGTCACCTGAGGTTCCGGTATATCAAAGTGCACGGTG
This sequence comes from Lophiomys imhausi, assembly GCA_907164525.1. NCBI lineage: Eukaryota > Metazoa > Chordata > Mammalia > Rodentia > Muridae > Lophiomys > Lophiomys imhausi. The sequence continues at coordinate 4,585,141 of CAJQZJ010033049.1, forward strand.
ATCACCACACAACTCTTGTGGTAGCCACGGTGATATTTGGTCTCATTCTGGTAGGTATCATTGTGAGTTCTTGGGTTTTCATGCCAGTCTGTGTACAGCATAGTCTAATGTTCTCCAGAATGTTTCAGGTCAGGTTGAGCCTTAATGTATGATATGGTATAGATATGGCTCAACTAACTAACAAAGAAATATGAGCAGGAAAACTCTTCTTTAGTCAGAAGCAATCTCTGCCTCTTACGAGACCTTGATTGGGTCCTGGAGAGGAGTGGAGGAAAAATTCTGGGCACAAAATTTTTGAAGTCTGGGTATGGCTCAGACCCCAAGAAGGCCACAATTTAGTTTTGTCTTACCCAGTGGGAGGTTGTGCGATGGGTTCAATGAAAAGATTGTGTAAATCACAATCTTTTGAAATTCATGTAGGCAATTTCAAATACAGACAGAAATGCTGGTAGATGTGATTATTCCAAACTTCTTGGAGGACTTGGAAATGAGTAACACACACTTGAGGTCAACCTGTTCTTGATTTCTTGAAGACTAGATATCACCTAGGCACATTATGAGTGCAGGGTGCAGAACGCACACCATCATGCCGAAGTCTGTCCATATTGTTTCTGTGTGTGTGGCACAGATACCAGTTACTGTAAATTTACATATTTTAATTTGTTTCACACTTTCTCTCATTCCCGGCTATCACCCAAATCATTTAGATTCTATTCTATTATTTATTTAATATGGCTTCACAGCACAATCCTGAGCAGTTTTAATCTGTTCTTAACCATCTATGCTAGTCTGACTCCCTCTCTGATAAATTTTATGAGTTACTTGTTTATTAGTGCTTTCTCTGCTCCAGCTGAAACTTCATTTCTCCTGGACCTCTGCTCAATGACTGAATCTCTTACTTCTCCCTCTAACTCCTCCACTCAACGGCAGGAACTCCAACCCTGTTCTCTCCCCTACTCAGTGACTGGCTGGAAGCTGCTTTATAGGCATATCAGGGGACAACTGGGGAGCAATGTTTACACAACATTGAGACAGGAGATTCTCAGAACAAGGATTGCAACCAGATTTGTGGGTATGGAAATCAGTGTTTGAATTAGAGAATAACCTTTTGTCTACATACAATGAGTATCATTTTGCTATTCTGGTTCCATTAGTTTGAAGATGTATCCTGGATTTTATGAAGATTTGTATGGCCAACATACCTTTGAACTCAAATTTGATCCAAGTTTCATTGTGGTACAAGAACCCTCAGCTTGCACTGATATCAATTGGTTGTCATCAGCATATGAAGTCTCATTTTTTTAGTTCAAGATTTTTAGTGAGCAAGGTTAGCCTGGGGGGAAAATTTCAGCTGAAGTCAGAATAAGGCCAGATGCAGTCTATCCAATTTAATATTAAGGTGTGACAGTGTTGTTTGGTCATTAAAATGAGTCATTGTCTTATTTAAGGCCATGGTGAGGTCCTGTCTCCCTTGTGGTTAAGAATGTCCTGGGTCATATGAAGCGGGAGTATTACCCAAATACCCTAAATTTAATCTTAGCCCAAGCTGCTTGTTATTCAAGGAGCTGCCAGGCTACCACTGATGTCACTTTATTGCCTTTGCCCATATGTCATTCATCAGGGTACCATTTGTTGATGTTAAGCTAAGTCAACCTTCCTGGAGTTATACTCAGGGCCCATTTGTTACCCTAGATCTGTGGTATTCAAGAAAACACCTGGGAACAGAGTACCCCTGGATACATTCCATACACCCTTGATTCCAAAGTATGCCCATGTTATTTGATAGTGAAGTGTGATCCAGGTTATATGATGCAGTCTTGAATTCCCTGATCTGAGAAGACTGCCTGAGTTGGTTGATAGTAGGATGTGCCCCAAAATCTTGAAGGTAATATGTAAGATTTCATTTATCAAATCACCAACCCTTATAAATACAGTGAGTCCAGACTTGCTGTGGGATTTGGTGTTGGCTAAGTCACACTTGAGGTCAATTTTCCCTTTATCACTTTGAAGTACAGACAGTACTGATCAGATATGAGTAGAGGATACAGTCCACACACCCTTCATGCCAAAGTCTGCCCACACTGTGATTTTCATCTGTGGCCCCAACACCATTGAAGCCATAGTTTGGTGCTGGCTCCTCTAAACTGAGGATGTGGCCTGTATTGAATGAAGAAAGGCTATAGCTCAAACACATATGAAAGCTGTTCCTAGTTTCTTGGAGGTCAAGGAGCCACCAGCTAACAAAGAAATTACTTGGTAGTCATCAGGTAGTAAGCCTTTTGTGTGGTCACATGATTTTTGTTGAATAGAGTCTAGGTTGGGGAAAATATCTATTGAACTTAAGATGAGTCCTGAGATACCTTTCTTCGTATTTAGGTATCTCTTTTTTGATTGGTCATTAATGTGAGCTCCATTGGGACCATGGTGTGGTCTTATCTCCCTTGTAGTGAGTATTGTTCTAGGACATATTAAGAGATGGTACAATCCACAGACTCTTGAAATTAATCTGGGCCCAGGATTCTTGCTAGTCAGGAACTGCCAGACAACCATTGACACCATTCTACGCCAGGCTTCTTGCTAGTCAGGGACTGGCAGACAACCATTGACATCATTCTATTCCTTTACCCTTATGTTACTCATCAGACCACAACCCTGCGAGTCAAAGGTGTCCAAACTTCCCAGAATAGTGGGCATGATCTAGGTCACACTTGAGGTCACTTGTAACCCTTGGTTAAGTCCAGATAAGACCTAGGCATAGAAGATTTCTGGGTGTGGCCCACAGAACTCTATTTCCAAGTTGGGCCCATGTTATTTGATGTTCATGTGTGGCCCAGACTACACAAAAGCCATGCTGTTACTTTGAGAAACCTGATGTAAGAATGTGGCCTGTGTTGTAAGAATAGAGGGTGTAGCACACAAACCCTTGTGCTTATGAAGAGGGATGTCCATCATATTGCCAACTCTTTTTGTTATTGTAGCCCCAACCTTGTTGGAGGACTTGGTGGTAGCTAACTCATGCTTGAGGTAAACTTGTCCTGTATCTCAAATTAACCTAGAACCTGGGCATGAACAATACTGGGCATGGCCTACACACTCCTCAGTCTGAGGTTTCCAGGTTATTTGATGTTCAGGTGGATCAAGATACTATGAAGCCCTAAGTGTGGTGTGGCTCCCCTTGGTGAGGATATGTCGTTGGTAGGATGAAGAGAGAAAGGCAACTTCCTTATGTTTAAATGGGCTCAGGCTACTTACTAGTCAAGGAGATGCCAAGTTAGCATTGACAAAAGTTCATCGCCCATGATCTGACATCAATCAGTGCAGAAATGGTTGTGGGTGAGTCCAAGTTTCATGTTGAAGAGAGGGAGGCCTGGGTCACAAAGGTTTTGTTTGTTCAGGAAAATAAATTGGTAATAATACCTGGCACCAGAACATGCAATGATCATGAATATGTCCATTTTTCTGGGTTATTAAGGTGAAGTTTGGTCCCTTGAAGGCCTGGCTCATTTGTGGGATTGCAGTACAGAGGAGATTGCAAAGACACTCCATGAAGAGTCCTAGCCTACCATAGCAAACGCCTACATTTTAAGCCCCAGTACCTCCAAAAAGATAGATTGGTACATAATATATAGATGAAATGTGGATAAAACTGAAATAGCCATTGCACTCTATGCATAGGGATACCATCATGTGGCTCATGGAATCATAGGGAACGTCTATCATCCAGGTCCTTTCTCAGTCCAGCATCTTTCCAAGTGCTTTCATGCAGAACATGAGGAAGGACCATTTCCCACACTGTTCTGAGTCTATGTCCCAGCAATGTGGAAGGTTGTACACTTGGTGTTTTGGTTTCATTGCCAATACTGTGAAAACTCATTTAGCCTGTCTCAAGAGACATTAAAGACATTGACAGAGGAAAGCATAGCATTGATGAATGACTGTACATGTACCTCCCCACATGTGGACACAGACTTGAAGATAGGATCACATACGTGAACACCATACAAATTATACACAAGAAATAATTACAGAACTAGAGGGCAATGCTGTAATGGCATTTCCTGTGACAGTGACATTAGTAGTTGTACTCATATAGTCGCAAATCTCTGAGTTAGTATGGAAAGATTGCTGCTACTAGGGACTGAGGTCCTCAGGGAAGCCCAGACATCAGCACCCAGGATACACTGCCCACCTGCCCTGGCCAAATTATGACTGATTGTTAAAAAATTACATGGCTAATTAAACTATGTATCCAGTATTTATATTATTGTTAATTGGTTTGGTGGCTAATCCTTAACCATCCATTATAAATGAGCACACAGAGACCACGTGGATTTTACCAAGCCTGGCCTGAATTGAGCAATCCTAGCCCATCTAAGCTAGCTCTTAATTCTATTACCCAAATATGACCCCATATATACATACGTCCCCTTGGACTGCCATTCTCCATGATATGCCGATGTTCCTGGCCATGTGGAATGAGGTTCCTTTTTCTAACCCATGGTGTGTGCCTCCTTCCTGCTGTTCCTGGCTGGCATGCCTTTATTCTTTTGCTGCTGGCTGGAATGCTTGAATCCACTGTCTAAAGCACAGGCTTTCTGCTCTAATCCAGGAAGTCCCACCTTTGCCCAATCTCAGGCCTTGGCATTTTATTTAACCAATCAGAGTCAATGTAAGTAACAGAGAGCAAGCAGAACCAATTAATTAACATTTAGAATGCTTAACACTACCCCAACAAGTGATAGTCAGGCATGGCCATGGAAACAGCCATGCTTCTTTTCCTGCCTGGATTTTGGATTCCTGGTCCAGGTACACCTATGTGGCTTCATCCCAAGCTCTCTCCCCATGATGAGCAGAGAGTTTCCTCCAACTTTGTTCTTGAGTGGCAGGTCACCCTGCTAGCTGCCTTCTGATCCCTGATGTTCCAGCTCTTAGGATGAGCTGTCCTAGACCAGGGACACTTTGAGTGCCTCAGTATGTCTCAGTTTCCCCATTTAAAGTTCCAGTGAAGAGGTACCTCACACTGTTAGTCACTCAGGTCATGAATTTCTGGTGTTGTCCCATCCAAAGTCCTTCCCAGTGGTTTCTGAGTTTCCCTCAGACAAAAACAGCAGCAATTACTATGCCAGGAATCCACCAGCTAGGATCATAGAGCCTTCACCTAACTTTATCCTGAGGATCTCAATGAGTGTCCAGGCTCTCAGGTAACTCCCAGCTGGGTCCATTTTCTTCTGTGCCTAACACTTTACAAGCATCTACCCAAGCATTTTGGTTTGGGCACATAGCTGGAGGCGTTTCTAAGAGGTGCTTTTCTGGGAACAAGCTCACATCCAGTTGCTGCCAGCCCACCATCTTCCTATAAGCACTTCAGCCTTGAGAGGAGAAAGACTCCTGACAGTGTTGTTCCTATAGCTCAAATGTCTGAGCCTCCATTCTGCCTCATCATCACAGACACTCCATAGCCAGCATGGTTCTGTTGGTGTCAGTAAGTCAGCAGTATACCACCTTCTTCCCTGTGGGGTCTGGATAGGAAAGTGAAAAAAAGCCTTACTTCCCATCCCTTCCTCTCCCCGCCATTAATCTGCTAGCTTGCGCTGGGTTGAGGATTCATAGCAATGATCTTCTTGGCAAGACAGATGCACTGGGTTTTGGAGGAACCTACACAAAGATACAGAGATGAATAGTGAATCAGTACTTGGTTTAAACAATAGTAAGTCAATAATTGAATGAATAAATGAATAAGCAAATAAAGTATGGATGCATCGTAAGTAGCAGCTTTTTCAAAGAGCATCCAGCTGTGCTGTGCAAAGGTTGGTGGAAGAAGCTTCCCTTACCTGTCCTGTCCTTAGTTATGCTTAGTTCTGAATGAATGAATGAATGAATGAATGAATGAATAGCCCTGCTGTGCTGAAATATGCCCAAGACCTCTGTTCCCATGCACTATCAGGTCACAAAGTAGTGGGGTGGTTTTCTTAGCCCTTCACTGACCTGGGACTCTCTTTCAGGTACATGTTTTACCTGTGCTGGAGCTGCATTCTCTTTACTATCAGTTTTCTACTTTATTTATCATGATGGGATGGTGGAGATGAAACATAGCTGACACCTAGGAATGGGGATTGCTGTTCACACCATTAAAGTTAATGTCCTAGATGTGTGATGCTCAAGGAGCTAGAAGATGACACTTAGTGGGACTGGGACACCTGCATCCTGATGTCAGTCTTCACCAAGGAACCTTTCAGGATAAGATGGATCCAAGCTTTTTGGTGAGACAGGACATCATTGAACCCATCGCATATTCCAATATCAATGGCTTTGGTTACAGCACACAATGTCTTGAATTCAGTATTGGCCCTACCTGCTTCATGATAAGGTTCGAGACAAGGTATTTTTGAGGCTCTGATCTGTTCTTGGATCCTTTGAGGTGAGGATATAGTTTTAGTCCAGACCTTTACCCTGATATCTGTGTCAGGCATCCAGCCATTGTTGGTAAGATGGGTTCCATCTTCTTGGAGTATACCATCTAGAGTAAATCACAGTTAAAAATAATTTGTGGTCTTCATCTATTGAGGTCAAGATATGACCTGGGCATGGATGAGTTCAAGGTGCAGCCTATACCCAAAATATCCAGTTGTGCCCAGGTTATTTGATGTATAGTTGCAGCTAGTGCACCATTAAGGCCATAGTTTGGTCCTGACTCTCTTGAGGTGATAATGTGGTCAAGGATGGATGTGACAAGTTGCTGCCTCCACACACTTGAAACTAAGGTATGCCTTGGACACTTGATGGTCAAGGAATGGACCATTTTGTATTGATATCAAGATATGGGCTTTGCCCTGATGTCTGTCATCAACACTGGAATACATGGTTGTTGTAAGTCAAGATTGTTCAGGTATAGTATTTTCTGGGCTCACAAGTGAGACCTACATGTGGTCCAGGATTTATTCAAATTAGACAAGATCTGGACTCAGAAAAGTACCATGTATGGTAAACAAATCCTGGATGCTAGGGTATGCTTAGGTTTTTTGATGGTCAGGGTGTCCTGGACCCTTTGGGCTGTAATGTGAGATTCTAACTCCATTTAGATGAAGATATTGTCCTGGCTCAGATGAAGGCCTTAGTCACCTATAGAACCCTTGAAGTTAAGGTCACCTAAGGCTATCTGATGGTCATAGAGTGCTCCTAATATTCCTTACTGTCTCCCACATACCTTTCAAGTCAAGATGAGCCAATCTCTTTGCTAATTTAGGGATAGGGATTTCTCTTGTTCCTTTGTAATCAGAATTCATCCAGGGTCCCTTTATGTTCGGGGAATTTCCCATGCTCCTTTGAAGTCCTGGTTTGGTCCAAGATCAGCCCCACCACCATCCCCACCCTGTCTCTTTCTTAATGAAGTTTTATATGATTTATTAGTTACTTTTCTGTTGTTCTGACAAAACACTATGACCAAGGCAACTATTAAAATAAGTGTTTCAGGTTAAAGTTCCAGAAGGGTAGAATCCATGATGATGGAGCAAAGGAAATGATGGTAGGAAAATCTTGATACACAACCATGAGAGAAAGAGAGAGCACATTGGTAATGGTGTGAATCTTTTAAAGCCTTCAACTCCCTAGCCTCAATAGGCTCATGGCCATATCATAATGCAAAATTTATCTAGTCCACTTTCAAAAGTTACCATAGTCTTTCAGTCTCAACATATTTTCAAAGTCCCAAATTCAAACTCTCTTTGTTACATACTTCTAACATACAATGTCAAACATTATACATAACTATTCCAATAGGGAGGAACCAGCACATAGTAGGAAATACTGGACCACAGTAAAACTCAGCAAGCCTAACCCCAAAGTCTGTATGTAGTTCCATGTCTGCTGTCAGAGAGCTGAGTTGGCTCCACCCTTCCACTTTGCTGTATGCAGCATACATCTCTACCATGAGCCGGTTCCACTCCCTGCACTCCTTCTTTTGGCAGATATCCCATAGTTCTGGAATATCCAGCATCTTGGGCTCTCCAAATGAAACCCAGGCTTCACCTTCACAGCTTCACCCAATGACATCTCTCTAGGCCTTCATACAAGGTCTGTCTTGCAACACATTGTCTGGCCCGAATACCTCTCCTTAACCATAGAGGAAGATTCCACAACATCTCTACTTGTGTATCCTTCATGACTCTGGGGTCAGAACCACATGGACAATGCTACCATGTTCGGCCGCCCCCTTGAGTCACATTTCAGCAGCTTTCTTTCTGTTGCTTTTTTGGAGCAGAACATCCCTCAGGCCTTTTCCTTTTACAACTTGGAAGCTTTAGCTGGGTGGGTCTTGTCCTGAGGACATCCCTTCCCATATTTCCTTTCAGATCAGGCCTCTCCCTAATGTCCTTATCTTTTTCAGCACAAGCCTTGGCTCCAACATTAAATTTCCTGGTGCCCTTTTCTCTTCAAACTGTGCATTTTATATTTCTTTCCTCCCCACTCCCTCTTATTCACTACAGACATGCCTAAGAGTGATCGCTAACAACAGAGTCAATATGAGGATGTCTTGAAATCTCTGGCACCAAAGAAATGAGTCCATTGATTTTCAATTCAGCCTCAGGCAGATTCACAGGACAAGGGCAAATATCACAAGAGCAACCACTAGCCCTGTTGCTGATATTGTTCCCCTTTGAAATCTCTTGAACTGGACCCCCTACTGTCTATAGAGATCTCAACACCTCTGTCTTCCAAGGTCCTACTAGGAGGGGGAGTGTGGTAGACAGAAAAATGCAACAAGACAGTAGGTCCTGACCCTCTCACCCTTAGACATGTGCCTTCATTACTTTCCTGCTGCTATGATAATACACCTGACAAGAGCAATTTAGAGAAAAATGTTTATTTTAGCTTACAGTTCCAGAAGAGTACAGTCCATTGTGGTGGGAAAGGCATGGCAGCAAGAACATTAGACCTGGCTGTCACACTGCATCAACAGCCCAAGAACAAAGAAATAACAGGAGGTGAGGCCAGATTATAAAACCCCAAAGCCCACCCCCAGGGGCATGCTTCTTTTAGCAAAGCCCCACCTCCTGAAAGTTCTTCAACAGTGCCACCAACTGGGAACCAAATGTTCCCACCCCACATGAGTCAATGCAGAAATTTCAAATTCAAGCCAGGGCAGCATGGCTTGAGGCTGATTTATTTTTTTTACTATTTTCTTTATTAATTAATTTATTTGTTTATTTTATACCCCAATCACAACCCCACCCCCTCCTCTCCTTCCAGTCCCACCCTCCCACCCACTTTCCCCATACCTCCCCACCAGGTACCAACCCACTCTGACACATCAAATTGCATCAGGACTAAGTGCTTCCTCTTTCATTGGGACAAGTCAAGACAGCTCTACTAGAAAAATGGGATCCAGAGGGAGGCAACAGAGATCAAATCTGAGATAGTCCCCGCTCCAATAGTTAGGGAATCCACTTGAGGACCAAGCAGCCCATCAGCTTCATACGTGTAATGGGCCGAGGACCAGTTCAGGCATGTTCTTTGGTTGGTGGTTCAGTCTCTATAAGCGCCCCTGTGCCCAAGTTAATTGGTTATGTAGGTCTTCTCATGGTGTCCTTGATTCCTCCAGCTCCCCCAAACCTTCCCCTAACTCTTCCACAAGACTCCTTACTTCCGCCTAATGTTTGGCTGTGGGTCTCTGCATCTGTTCCCATTATCTGCTGGATGAAGCCTCTCAGATGACAGTTATGCTACGTTCCGGTCTGCAAGGATAGCAGAGTATCATTAATGGTGTCAGGGGTTGGGTCTCTCCCATGAGCTGGGGTTCATCAAGGGGGCCAGTCATTGGCTGGCCATTCACTTAATTTCTGTTCCATCTTTACCCCTGCACATCTTGTAGGCAGGACAAATTTTGGGTCATGGGTTTTGTGAGTGGTTTGGTGTCCCCCTCCCTCAACTGGAAGTCCTGCCTGGCTACCGGATGTCATCACTTCAGTCTCAGTATCTCCTGCTGCTAGGGATATCAGCAAGGGTCACCCCCAAATCCTCCTAAGAGCCTCTCCCATCCCAAGTCTCCGGCTTGTCCCAGACATGCCCCAACACCAACTTCCCTTCTTTCTCATAGACCTCTCACCTTCCCATTACCGCTCTGATATTTCAGGCCCACTAGGTTCAACCCATAAAACTCACCCATACATTTGTCCTCCAAACAGATAAATAAAGCCACATTCCAAAGATGCAGAAGCCAAAGCTGGTGAGAAATCAGAGCCCTGAATCGCCATGTGGAGGAGCATGGCCCACTCATGAACAAAGCCTGCTTTGGATTTCATGTGTAGCAGAAACAAGCATTTGTGATATATAAGCTGTTATCCATCCTCACTCTGTTTGTTAGAACACCACTTTGGCTGTGGCAATGGGTGGCTGACACTGGACACTGGCCTACGAGCCCAGCAGCTATGGTATATCTACCTAGCGTACTATACTGAGCAAAGGAGATCTCTCTCACCCTTTCAACCCTGACTCAGGAGCTAAGCCCCATTTAGGATGATGTCACCTCTTTCTAGGCTCTGCTTATCCATCTGGGTGCTTCTTCACTTCCATGGTTCTCAGTTTTGTGCTCCACAGAACTTCCCAACACCATAGGGACCAGCTATTTGATCTCAGTTGCCTGTACAGCTCAATCTCTTGAATGACAATTTTTCATACTCTGTCTTTTATTTCTTGGGTTCTCAATCCTTTCATAAAAAATTCATGTTGGATGAAGGGTTTTACATACCAAACAGGCCAGAGATTTAGAGGGCCAGCTTAGTGTTTCAAAAATGTTCCATTGCTTTTTAAAAAATTTTGCTACAATCACTCTGAAAGAAATCCCTATTGCTTGATATTAATAAATGTAGCCATTGAAGCAGATGCACAGATCCAAAAACACCAGGAGAATTAATTACCTGCAGTTAGATCTATCTCATTCTTTCTCTTCCTGGGCAATACTGTGAAGTTAAATGATTTTCTCCACTCAGCTTCTGAGCCTCAAACCTTGTATTGTGCAGCAGGGCCCACCAGGCAGTAAGATGACAAGAAAATGCTATGGTGTCATCCCCCAGGCACAGCCCCTCTGGCTAGATAAGTCAGGGAGTAAGAATTGTCCTCTAATTTAACTACACCAAGTGTGAGGAGACTCCTGCAGGCATGGGCCCTAATAGTCAGAAAAATGGCATCTCACACGTGGGCAGAACCCCTGCCTTAAAGAAGAACACACTGGATCCCTCCAGGGAGATAGTCTGAAATTATGATAACACTCACTATAATTTTGCATGCTGGTTACACAGCAAGCACTGCTGTTAGCACTGTGAGGAACTGTGAGCACATCAAGTCAGTAAACACCTGATGTTCTCACTATCTTCATATGAAGGAAGAGGAGGTTGAATGTGGGTGCTGTGGTCTCTGGGTGGGGACCAGTAGATGATGACAGAGACTTCAACATCACTCTAACAGTTCAAGTGCCCATGTCCACTGGAAAACCATGTAGCACAAAACAGAGGACCCTGGCAAACAAGCAAGCCTCAGATTGGGCCCGGAACAGGGCATTGGCTGCCTCCCCCATCTGCACTGAAGTCCCCTGGGGAGTTAGCAGCCTGGTGCCTCCCCATAGTGACAGTGGGATGGTTGGCCATCCCAGAGTGCATGTCAATGCCCCATTGGTCCAAAGGCTGTATAAAAATGCTTGGTGTGCAATACAGTAGATCTGCACTCTGTGCTGGTCTCTGGAGTCTGGAGTCACCTGGGTTGGTGACTCCATCTCCCTCACCCCCTCTTGGATCCTGGTTCCCACAGCTAAAGAGCAGGGAGCTGAAGTAACTTCCTCTAGGAAAGGCTGGAGCCCTAGGGATCTTATTTCTGGAACCTCCATTCAGAATCTGTCACTGGGGCAAAAATCACTGGATAAAGACAGAAAGAATATCCAAACTGTAACTCAAAGTCTGCCATGAATAAATTGGGTTGTTTGTTTGATTGTTTGTTTGTTTGTTTTACTTCAGGGGCACTGTGGATTAACCCATAACTTCACCCACTCTAGGTAAGCATGTAGACAAGAATGTGTCACTAAGCCAAACGAGCCCAGCCCATGTTTTTGAAACAGCCTTGTCTCAAACTGTCCTCAAGGCTATGAAACCTCTTGAGAATCCCAAATATGCACCATCAGCTCAGTAGGCAAACTGTTTTAACACAGAGAAATTTGTTATGTTTCTCTCAAAAATAACATCCTCCTCTTCTCGTGATGAAGCATAGTTCACGGTGTCATACCAAGGTGCTTCCCTCACACTGAGCTCAGTCAAATGCATGTTGTGACCAATAGGACAATAATAGAGGTGAAGCTCACACAATGCAGATTGTCTTCTCTTGCTGCTCTTGAGCATCCCATGACTGTCACATTCATGAGTCAAGACAAGCTTGCTAGAAAATGAGATGTGTTAGTCATAACCCAACTCACTTTGAGCCAGTCCCAGACCATGTGAATAAAGTGCCAAGCCAGCCCAGGCTAGAAGAACCACCACACCAACCCACAAAGCCAAGAAAAAAATAAATATTGTTCAAATCCACCTAAGGTTTGAGATGTTTTATTAAGCAGCAGCAGCAGCAAAAAAAAAAAAAAATACCTGATATAGAATCAGATTAGTTTCCTAATCCTGTGCCTGCTTCAGCTTCAGTCACTTCTTCTGTATCCCTGTCTGAAAATAAGGCAAATAAGGAATATCTTAATGATGTTTACTGGAAATAATATTTGCTTAATACTAACAATTCTTTGACTAGTTTTCGGTTGGTCAAAAACATAATCGTGCAGTTGTAGAGGAGGCAGTAGCTGTCCTTGCTCTAGGAAAGCATGCACACAGAAGAGAAAAATGGGTCCTCTGCCATTTGTAATGGTGGGTTCTCGGAGATGCCCGGTGCCAACGGTATATGCACCGTGCCCACGGATGGGGGAATTGCTTTCCACTAATAACCAAAGGTGAGTGATACTCAGATGCAAGGGAAGAATCAGGGTGCAGAAGCCAGAGGCCTAAAAGATTCTGGAGCAGATGATCTGACTGAACAAACTGGAAAAGATGGACAGATAGGCAGGATCTGAGTAACATCAGACAGGTAAACAGAAATGATAGTGACTGATATCTGGCCCCATGCCAGCCACAGGCCTTGTCAGTCTTCCCACTAGGCAAAGCACCATGGACTTCCACCAGTCCAGCAGGCAGGCACCACAAAGACTGCTGTCCAGTTCACATCAGAGCATCCATCAGCACGCACACATAGACTTTTCCAGGTCTTCTGGCAACTCTTGTCATTAATAGTTAATAGGAAAGTTAATGTATTTCTGTTCCAAGATAGAAGAGCTACTGATGTCTGAAATCTAGATCCATGAAGTCTGAAATCTGAAGTCTGGATCCAGGAAGTCTGAAGGCTGAAGTCTCTGCTACTTTTCACCTGATATCTTCCTGGTTTCTATTCCTCTTTACCATGTCTAAACACCTGCTCATTCTTCAAGGCTCACTGCATGACCCACCAATTCTAAGTTTTTCACCACCCCTCTCTTTCAACTCCAGGCACGTGGAGCATCTTTATTCTCATTGGTCAAAGGGTAACTGCCAGGGACAGGGTAGTTTGGGGTTAAAAGGAGGTGAAGTTCTGCTTTCCACTGATTACTAGCCTTATAACCTGACCCTGGACAGATGGCTTTAGATTTCAAAAATGCCACCTCCACATTCCTAAAATAAGATAATGACAGCATCATCACCCATTAAATATACACAAAAGCTCTTAGTGCAGCGTTTTGTGAACTAACAGCTACACATTCTATTGATAATGACCTTGAAAAACTGTTTTTTCTTTCGGCAGAAGTAGGAGTACAGATTTTTAGGAAAGGGGGAAATATAAAATGTTCAAATCCATGTTCTAGAAAAAATTGCTCATCATGTGCTTTATATAAATACTGGTGGAGGAATATATGGGTGGATGGGTAAATAGATCAGTGGGTGTGTGGTAGGGTAGGTGGGTAGGTGAATGAGTGGGCAGATAGATGAAATTATAGATGCATTGGTGGTTGTGTGGATGGATGTGAAGATGGGAAGATAGATCAATGGACATGCAGATGGATGGGTATGTGAGTGGATGAATGGATGGATGGATGGATGGATGGATGGATGGATGGATGGATGGGTGGATGGATGGATGTATATGTCAATGGGGATAAGTGAATAGTGAATATGCAGAAGGATTATTGGTTGGGCAGGTAGATGGATGGATGAGTGGCTTGATCCATCAAGCACAGTGACCATAGGTTATTTGGGGTTTCTTCTTTTTTTTCCCTCAATATTCTATAGTTTCCAGCATTTGGTCTTTCATATTATAGGCTAAATTTACTCCCTTTTCATTTTAAATGAATTTTTTTCATACGTTATTTTCCAGGCAGCTCATACTTGGCTATAAAAAAAGGTACTGATACTTGTATACTGAAGTAAGCACGTGTAAATGGTGGAAGAGGCAGATGCATCAAGCAAAAAGACCAACGATAAGGCCATCACAATAACTGTCCTGGTGGGAAGACACTGAGAGGATCAACAGCCATTCCTATAAACTGTCTGAATACAGAAGGTGGAAGCATCAAAAAATGATTCTGAAATTCCATCCAGACTGTCTCCTTGAACACAGACATGTAGATTACACTTTGGGAGAAGGGGCCACCCACATTTCAGAGTCCTTTCATCCTTCTATCCCTCCAGCTTCTCCACAGCACCCAGCCCAGTGCTAGGAATCAAAAGAATTCTAAGGTAATCTCTCAGTGGGCTGTACCTTATAAAGTGAACAAAGTATCACACAACAAGAGACAGGAGCTCCTTGGATGAGTCATGATGGAGTCCTGCCCATCACCTCCCAAAGGCAGGTGTGTTGGCTACATGCCCAGCCGCCTACAGCTAAGGCCACATGGCTCAGGCTGATCCTTAACCCTGTTCACCTGGAACAATGTGTGTCATGGCCATCAGGCTCAGGTTGGTCTCCTTGAAGAGAGGGGAACCCTGTTCGTTAGCTTAGGGAGAAATAAAACCAAATTGCCTAGAGCATTGTGAAACAGTTCCATTAGTTTCTGACAAGTGTTTTTTTTAATGAAAACAATACAGACAATTTTTCATTAAGTTAGTTTTATTAAAATCTTAGAAGAACGACCTTTACTCTGATACTTTGTCTCTTCTCCATTTTTATGTAAGGATGTCCTTTCTGTGTGAATTGAGGATAATAATGTGGTTCTCATATATTTTTAATGATCTATTCAGCAGAATTAAAAATCAGTAACCTTGTAGGTATTCTCTCTCTCTCTCTCTGTCTGGTTTAATTTAAATAGCTGTGGTAGAACAACAGCCAGTGGCCACTAGTGGCTAAACTGGACACCGCCCTATTACCAAGTGCCCATCACTTATTGGATGTCTATAATCACCCCAGAAAACCAACACTATTCTAGCTCACACTTCCTGGTGGGCACACTGACATCAAATCTGTTGTGTAATGTCAGAGAGGGCAACTTGGTAAGCTGGTTCCAGTTTATCTGTTCATTCCCATGTGCAGCAAACAATCAACTCCATCTTCTGGGGTAAAAAACTCCAATAGACAATGGAGACAACACAAGCCAGATGGACAAGGTCTCTGTCTTTCTGAAACTTGGAAAATAGCTGTAAAGACACAAACTTATCATCTGGGCTCAGAGCTCAAATAGAGGTGAATGACGCTCTGGGACATGATATGGTCCTCTTACTGAAAGGATCATACAAGTGTTGATGGAAGGGTGTGTGAGAGACTGGGTCAATGAAAAGACAAATGGGTGGGGCTTTTCTTTTTTTTTTTCCTTTCAAAAGTTCCCTTTTAAAATATCCTGTTTCCCTCTGAAGAGTCTCCCCTACTTCTCCTTATGTAACTGACTTCACATAAATCTAGAATTTGTAGTAGAGTGTCTTTCATTCATCCAAATAACAACTTGGTCAGATAGCAGGAAAGTCAGACAAGGTTGCTAAGTCTTCTAATTTAGAGAAAAGTAGGTGTAGTGAGAGTTTTGGTTTCTTAAAAACCCAGTTATGTGTGAGTGTTCTGTGTGGATATATAGTGCAGGCCAGAAGAGGGCATCAGATCCCATTATAGATGGTTGTGAGCCACCATATGGTTGCTGGGAATTAAACTCAGGACCTCTGGAAGAACAGCCAGTGCTCTTAACCACTGAGTCAGAGATACTGGGTCAAAGCCTAAAGATAGATGCTCTAATGTATAGGGAGAAATTGGGGACTGTCCAGGCAGTCAGTTGTCTGTCATTTCTTAGTTTTTGTAGCTGATGGCTCTGTACTTCTTGTATAATCAGATATATTTATCCTTCTCAGGTCACTGATATGGTTGAAGACTAGATAGTTATAGTCTCACAGTTAAGTTGTTTAGGAATTTAAGGGATGTTCTAGGTCTATGAAGATGTTTTTAAGTTGGTAATGCAAGTAAGAATGGAAACTGAGTTAGGTAAAGAACTTTGAACTCATGGAGATAGATAGATAATAGAATATAAATATCAGTTGCCAAATATGTATGGACTAGACATTGAGAAAGTATATTATACCTTATAATTTTCATAATTGTGGCCTAATTATTCAAAAAAAGAATTATAAGTTCTGGGAGAAAGGGGAGATGGTGGGAGAGTGGGACTGGAGGGGTGGAGGGAGGGGACTGTGGTGGAGATGTAACTTGAATTAATAAGTAAGCATTAAAAAAAATCTCAGTTAAGTTATGTGACTATGTTTTTGTTTTAATCCCAGGTATGGGATATGAGGCTGCTTCAGTTTTTCCACAGCCATTAACAATGATTGTCTGATGCCCTAGCAGGGACACGATCTATGCCAGCTGTAGATAGTTTAATTCTGGGAACTCATGAGAGGGTATAAATACCAGAACCAGAGAGGGACAGGAATGCTCTGAAGAAGGTGGTTGTTGCTCTCCCTGCTGCTGCATTTGCTATTGCTGGTTTGCCGAACTGCTGGATATCCTGACAACAAAGATTGGACTTGCCCCAAGGAACTCAATGACACTAATCAGCAGGAAGTAGTCTAAAAAGGTCTATGTTCCCTTTCCCCTCTAACCTTCTGTCTCTCCTACCTGTTGTTGTGGTGTTGGAAGTGATTAGGATAGATAATGGCTAGAAGAGAGGTAGATACAAGAACCCAGTAAAATAGATAAAACAAATACTCCAACAAGGGGGTCCTTAAATCACATACCTGAAGGAGGTGAAAGAGAACATAATCCCACCTCCAGTAATTTATATCATGGCAATTTGCTCAGCAGATTTGATTAGCTCGAGTCCCAAGTTTGAATAGGACTGAATGGACTTGCCACAAGAAAGCCAGCTCAAGAACAGAGCTCTCATGCTTTGGTCTGACAGCAAGCATTACAGTAATTTGAAAGAGTGGATTTTAAAATGCAGATTACAACTCAATAAACCACATGGCATCTATATATTTTTAACCTTCCCAAAACAAGCCCATGCATACCAAAGTCTGCAGAGCTGATCTGAGCCTCCATCTTCGCTACCTCCTGCTCCAGCACTTCTGCCTCTTGTTTCCCTTTCCTGGGTGCGCGCTGTAATCCACTCCTTTCAGGCTTGGGCCTCGCTGGTGATTACACTGGGGTCTTTAGAATGTGCTGCATTCTCTGAGTCCTAGTCTTCTGCAATCCTCCCATCAGGTTCCAAATATGTCAGCCCCTTACCGCAAAGCCATGTGTTGTTTGTGGTTGTTGTTACTCCTGTATGATGCTCTCTCAGGATGCCATTTGCAGGGACCAGACTGTGAGCATAAGAGACAGGCAGCCCTGGCCTCTAGCTGAACCCTCTCAGAGCCCTGCAGCTTCTACTCCAGCAGCATCCAGCTCTCTTCACTTAGGTGGGCAGCGCAGGAGCCCCATGCAGCACAGACCATGCTCTTGGGGAATTAGCAGGGTGTCATAATCCATGGATGACAGCGGGTTTGAACTGGCAGTTTTAGTCTCTGCCAAGACTTTTCTTCATCTCTATCATGCTAACATCTGGTGCAAGTTCAGCATATGGGGGGTTAATGTTGAGCTCACAGCTGTTCCTGGACAGAGCTGACTAAAGAGAAAGTCTAGGGATGAAGATGTAGTTCAGTGATAGAGCACTTGCCTTGTATATATGAATGTAAAAGGACTTGGATTCTATTCCCAGAGCCACAAGAAATTGGAAAGGGGGTAAAAAAAGAAAGAAAGAAAGAAAGAAAGAAAGAAAGAAAGAAAGAAAGAAAGAAAGAAAGAAAAAGGAGGCTAGAGAGACTAAGAAAAGGATAGAGGTCTTATGGAGAGAATAGGATCCCATCTTGTGATAATCTATATTCCTGCCTAACCAGGTCTGTTTGAATCCAGCCAAAACTATTTGCATTACAGACTAAAGCCAGGGTCTGCATGTAGAATTCCCTACATCAAGGTCTCCCCCTCCTGTTATGGTTTGGATATGAAGTATCCACCAGAGATTAATGACTTGAAGACTTGGTTCCTAGTACAGAATCATTCAGAGCAGGGGATTTCTGATCATTGCTGGAGCTTCGTTGGAGCAAATAGCTTACTAGGGACGTGCTCTGGAAATATATACCTTGTCCCTGGTCCCTTCATGATTCATTCCTTTCTGTGCCATACCATATTCCCTGCCATGATGTTCAGCATCATCATAGACCCACAGTAAAGGAGCCAGCTGACCATGGCCTAAAACCTTGGAATCCACAAGCCAAAATAAATTTTTTCTCTCCTAAGCTGTTTATCTCATTCATTTATTACAGCAACAAATGTCTGGCGGACACACCTTCTTAATTCTCTTTTGTTTTTATTTGCAACTGAGGAGCTCATATGATATTTATCCCTATTTGAGGCAGTGAGTTTGTGTGCCTCTCCCTAGAGGGTAGATTCAAACACTTGAAGGAAGATTTTATCGATGAATGATAGAGAGGGATGGGTGGTGGCATCATGGAGAGAAGACAGTGTTTTGTGGGATGGAACCTCAGTGTCCATGTTTGTAATGTAGGGCCAGAACTGCCTGCTGCAGAGTTCTTGGCTTGTGACAAGGAACAGATGGTGTTCCGACATTGTGCCTTCAGTTGTTGTGGAAGTTTCATCCGAGTTATCACACAGCCAAAGAAATAAAACAGAAACAAAAAGGCCAGTTCTTGGACCCCTTTGGCTCCAGAGGACAGACTTGCCGAAGGACCTGGAGAAAAATTGTTAGGGAGGAAAGCATCAGTGTTCACAGAGAGACAGAAAGTTGTGGTTGGGGCTTTCAAAGAGGAACTTCTAATGAATTAGGATTAAAAAAAAAAAAACCCACAAGATTTTAACTTGTTGTTGGAATAGGAACAGTAGGAGAGAAACATAAAAGGGAAAAAACCAGACGAGGTAGCACCTAATGGGCTTCTGTAAACAGCCTCAGCACCACATGTGGGAGAGCAAAAGCAGGGCCAATTTGAGAGGCAGCTTTTAGGTTCAGAATCTTGGCAGGATGCACATGAAAGACACTGGGATGCCAGAGGGATACGGAAATAGCATGCAGAGAGGAAACTAAGAGAGGCCCACTGCAGTGGGACAGCAAAGGCCAGGAGAAGTGACTATGCTCACATCTGAGGAAGGAAGGTTGCCCAAAGCCTGAGAAATAAAGTCAAAAGCTAAGAGAGGGAAGGTTGCAGGGAAACCGTGGGCTAGAAAAGATGGACTTTCAGGGATCCTGGGGTTGTTTATGTACAGGAAAGTTGCATTGAACCAGAGAGAGTACTTTTGATATCTAGAGTCCAGGATTTTGTTCAGAACCCCTGTGTGCCTTGGCCTTGGCACTGACTATCGTGCCAGTACTGTGGAGAGGTAAAAAGGCACTTAAAACATGATAATGAACAACACAAAGAGTGGGACCCAAAGGAAGGACATGAAACTGGGAACATCGTCACTGCTGACGTTCACTGCAGTTCATACTTGCCACTGGGTGTTAGCAGACTCCTCCGGTGGTTTTTTTGTCTCTTCATCTAGGATCATGTTTCAGCAAAGTAGCAAGGTGCTGAAACTCTTCTATGGAATTTGAGAAACATGATGCTATGCTCAACTTGTGTGTGTGTGTGTGTGTGTGTGTGTGTGTGTGTGTGTGTGTGTTGCACATACATACGTGTGTGAGGAAACTTACCTGTGCTTGCATGCATAGAGTCCAGAGCTTGACTTTAGGCATTTTCCCTATTTTCTCCAGTTTATTTTTTATTTTATTTTGAAACAAGTCTCTCACTGAACCTGTGTTTTGGTTAAGTTGGCTGGGCCAGTGAACTCACAGAGATCCCACCTCCCTCCTCCATCTCTGGAGACACAGACAGGGACTACCTTCCTGAGCCTCCACACTCCAGCCTCACACTTGTGTTATAAGCACTTTACTCATTGAGCCACCCCCAGCCCCACAGTCAACCTTCGGATTGATGACATCTACTTGGACCTAAGCCTGGAGAACTGTAGATAACTCTGGCCAGTCAGTATAAATGTGAAGCACAAAAACCATCCTCTTGTCACCCTGCCATCACCACGCACTTGCTGCTTCTAAGCAAAGCTGAGTGTAGAATCTGTGACTGATACAGAGATGGGAAATCTGTTTGGAAGCTATATGGAACTCTGTGAGGGAAATGCTATCATCTAAGGAAGTTTGCTCTACTCTGCGGCCTGATGCTGTCAACTCTTGGAAAGATGGAATACATGGCTAGGCTTGTTAGTTTTTGTCAACTATAGTCACCTCGGAAGAAAGAATCTGTTATGAAATTGCCTCCATCACATTTGCCTGTGGGACATTTTCTTGATTAATTATTGATGGATGTGGGAGAGCCCAGCCTTCTGAGGGCAGGGCCACCTCTGAGCAGCTGATCCTGAGATCTGTATATAAGAAAGCAAGCTGAAGGCACTGGTGGCACACACCCTTGATCCCAGCACTCAGGAGGCAGAGGCAGGCGGATCTCTGTGAGTTTGAGGCCAGCCTGGTCTACAGAGTGAGTTCCAGGGCAAGCAGGGTTACACAGAGAAACCCTATCTTGACAAAAACAAACAAACAAACAAGAAGAGGAGAAGGAGAAAAGAAAAGAAAATCAAGTTGAGCAAGCCATGAAGAGCAAGTAACTAAGCACCTTTTCTCCATGGTGTCTGCTTCAGGACTTGCATTGGATTCCTGCCTTGGCTTTCTTCAGTGATGGATTATAACCTGCAAAGTAAACCAACCCTTTCCTCCCCAAGCTGCCTCTGGTCATGATGTTTACCACAGCAACAGAAATAGAGCTAAGACAACAAGGGACCTGGGCTTAGAAGCACCTAACTTCAAGAGGCTGAAGGATGAATTATCAGTTCAAAGGAGGTCACTTATAAGACAATGAGAATGCAACAAGTCCCCAGAGGGAGGGAACTGTGACAGAGCAAATCAAGGTTGTGTATGAGGAGGCTCTTAGCCCTCATATGACTGCTGAACTGGGCCCGGGGACTGAAACCGTACTTTTTAATTATTAAACACTTATTTATTAGTAACTATATTCACTTATAACAAACACACTTACTTAACTACTATTCCTATAAATTCCTACAACCCCTAAGACCTAACCACTAAACCTATTGATAACTATTACAACTATTTTCATAACCTTTTAGAAGGATACAGTCTCTGGAGCAGGTCCTCAGTTGCCAGGAAACCAGTCTCTGGGGTAGACCCTTTAATGCACTTAGCAGTCTTTTTCAGGAATATCTCAGACACAGGTTCGTCAGGGTAAATTGGCTATGGAGGTTTCACCTTAAATAAGGCTTGAGGCTTTCTTTTCTCTGGGAGACCCCAGCCATCTGTAGGCCAACTTATTTCCTTCCTATCAGCAACTCTGCTGCTCTGCCTCAGTCCTTAAAGCTGGCCACAGGTTGGACAGATCAAACCCCTCTAGGCAAAAGCTGAGCCACAGGGTTTAGTCCTTGGCCTTTTGCTGTCTTGCTGAGGCTTTCTTTGCTCACCAGCTTCTTTCTGCCTCGGGGAAATCTTGCCATCAGTTCACCAACACTTTCTTCAGCAGGGGATACAAACTACTCGTTATCCTTTTTAGTGTGAGGACTCTCTAGCATTGGAGCTCGCTAGCATCGGCTCTCTAGCATGGAGCCCCTAGCACACCCCTCCCCGGTCTCATCCACTTGTCCTTAAATAGGATCGCTCCTTGTTCCACCTACTTCAGCTTAATTTGGGCTCTGCCCACTTAGCAGTTGAAAACAATGCCAGGTCATAAAGTCTTTCCTTGTCTCACCTGGCTTCAACCTTGTATTTCAGTCCATAGAGATGCCCCTGGTTTCATGTGACTTCATCCATAAGATAAGCCAATTGCTCACAGCCAAGTTGATCTTCATGCCCCAGATTAAGAGACTGTATCAGAAACCTAGATATTTACTAAATCTAATTTATATTAATCTATCTCCCTACAGGGGACTGTTATGTAGGGACACTCCACCCCAGAGGAGTGGGATGGAAGGAATAGGGGGTAGATGATGGGAAGGCAGGACTGGAAGGAAAGAGGACACTGTGATGAAGATGTAACCTGAAGTAATAAATAAATATTTTTTTAAAAAAGAAAAGGTTAGAGAAAAAACTCATATAATGACTTTTTCAGAGTTTCTTAAAAATAAGACTTATTTGGGAAAAAGAAGAAATGTACAGTGTTAGTTTAAATAAAGTAGGTCTTAAAAGCATTTTATATTACTACAGTCCTAGTATAATTGGTCCATTCTGTTACTTCTAGTTCATTGTATCCCCTCTGGTGTGTAGCTATAGAGTCACTAGTCTGACTTCAAGGTGTGGAACAGAATCCATATTGAGGAAAGATTCCTCCAAACTGAAAAAAAAAAAGTAGAACCTTGATAGATCAGGTTTGCGAGCACCCTATCCCTTTCTGGCATGAGGATCAAGGTCTCCGAGCGCCCCATCCCTGTCTGGTGTGAGGTCCCTCGTAGGTGAGAACAGCAGTCATCTGTTTGGGGAAAGCAGCGCTCAGCTCTCACCTGTGAACTAACTTGATCTGTGTATCAGCCTGTGAAGTGGACAATGTCCTCACACCTGCCCAAGTCACCTGCCATCTTCTGTCTGCCCTCTGAATTATCTCCTAACCAGTCTCCTTGATCTCATGTATGAATGAAACTCCAGGGTTGCTTTTGAGGTGGAACCATGCAAGAAATCATTTTGAAACCTAGGTCATACCCTGCTTAGAACCCTCTCTGCTTAAAACTTACCAATGACTCTTGATTTACTTAACTTAAACCTAACTCTCTTATCTTGCCTTACTTACAAGTCTGTATATGATCAACCTCCATTAGCTGGCTGAACACACTGCCCTTTTTCCCTATCACATTATTCTTTTTGGAATTTATTTTTTATTACATTTTTTCATAACTTTTAACGCAGTCCTGTGACTCTGCCCCAGCCACACTGGCCTCCACATTGCTTCGCAAACACCTTTTCGATCTCTCTTCCCAATACTGATGGGATGGCTGTTTGACTGGTTGGCTAGTTGATTGGTTGGTTTGTTGGTTGGCTAATTGATTGATTAATTCTCTCCTTGGTACTACAGATCGAACACAGGCTTTGCCTGTACAAAGCAAGTGGACTACCCTTGTCCTGGTCACTTGCATTAAACTCGAATGCACCCACAAGATCCCTCATCTCCCTGGATGTGCTTTTTTCCACACAGCCCATCCATTATACCTTTTGCTCATTGCCATTCTCCCCTGTGAGGATGTAGTTCTCATGGGAATAGAGGGTTGGGGTTGCTTCATTCACTGCTGTGTCCCAGGCACTTGAAACAGTGCCCGGCTTGGTGATCATTACCAGAAAGAATAAATTAACTCAAGCTTAAAGACAAGAAAACTGTGGAACAATAGCATAGAGTGATTAAGGAAGCAGCCTAAAAACCCAAGCCCAGACAATCTGGCTGGTGCATTTATCTCCTCAAAGAAGCACATATGATTAATCAAAACAGAGCTAAAGGTAATTTCCATTAAAAATTCCTTTCCTTCCATAACTACCTTCCATAGATACCTGCTTTCTCATCTTCGCACATGGATATGAATCTGTGCCTTCTAGAAAATGCAAGAGAATAGATGGAGAGAGGCAAGAAGGGGGCAGGCAGAGAGATCAATCCTTGGCTCTTTTAAAATAACACAGATTTACACAATAAGTCACAGAACCGCCTTGCCGAGCACTGAAGATGAATAAGGCCAATCAAAAACAGAACAGCCTGGCTCCATTTTAAAAGTGAGTTCCTCTCATGCACATCCCGGTCCCATGATGGTTCAGTACTGCTGAGGTGGACCAAGCCTTTTTAAGCCTTCACAGGTGGACCTTCAGCACACTTCTGGCTCAGACACGGTGGAGAGCATGTGCCCCTCACTCTACTGTGCAATAGTACAGGGACTTCTTGAGACAAATCACAGGGGGCCTAAGTACCCATCTCACTGACGTATACTTAGTCACCTGTCAAGATCAGAGAGGAACAAGCTAAACCAAGACTTCTCTGAAGTCCCGTATGTCTCCTCTACATTGCAGCAGCATATTTGGCTGACCACACTCCCGGTGAAGACCATGGTGCTCGTGGGAGAAAGAATATGTGCCGATGTCTCACTTCTCTGTCTCTCAGACTCATTTCAGGAAGATAGCCTACTATGTGCACATGATCATGGCCCGGGAAAGGATTATTAATCAAACATGCTTTTCCCAGTTAGTGTGCTTTGTCTCACCCAAACTTTCCCACTTCATCTTCCTTTACTGTTCAGCTACTGCTTCTAAGAGGGAAAAGTGCATCTTTCTCCTCAGCTTTGTATATACATGTATATGCATATATGTACACATAGATATACATATATGTGTGTGTGGTATATGTGTGTATATGTGTATGTATGTATATGTGTATAATGCATGTAAATGTGTGTATTGTGTATATATCTGCATGTGTATCTGTATATTTATATATATATGTATGTATGCATGTGTATATGTGTAAATATCTACAGTGTATGTCTATATTCATATATGTATGTATAAACTTGTAACTATGTATATGTATATTCATGTATATGTGCTATGAATTTATGTGTTTATATGTATATGTGCATATGTATGTATACATGTATTTATATATGTGTATGTATATCCATATAATGTTTGTGAATTGGTCTATTGTATATATGTATGTATATCTGTATATGTGTATGTATGTGTATATATATGTGCCTATAGTGTATGTCTATATTTATGTTTGTATATAGGTATGTGTGTATATATGAATTTACAACACAAAAAGTACATATACATGTATATGTACTGCACATGTGTGCATTTATGTGTATATATGTATGCCTGCATAAGTATGTATACATGCATGCATGTATAAATATGTATATATTTATGTACATATTTTTCCAAAGTGGAATTCAGAGTTTTGCACATGTTTGGCTGGTGTTCTGCCACTGAGCTACATCCCCAAACTGTCCTTCAACTTTACAAAATCAAGCAGGAAGCAGTCTTGAGAATAGAAGGAGCCGAGGACCAGCCTAGAACATCATCACTGGTCCTCAGGCTTCCAGAGATACTTCATCCTAAGCTGAGCTCTCTCAACCCTACACAACCAGAATAACAGCATTGTTCATAAATCCTAACACATCTGAATGACCTTGTTCACATCCCAGTCACACCCACCAACAGGGCTTAGAGTTCCCCATGAAGGAACTGTGTCAGTACCAACCAGGGAATGGGTCACACTGGGGACTAGAATCAGTTTTGTGGTCACAGCTCTTATGTTAGTGTGCCTACACAAGGTCTTTAGTGCCATGATGACTGCAGACTATGACCTCTGATCTTTGAGCTCAGAAAAAACGCAATGGACCTTAACATAAGCCGGACACACTAAATCTATTAGAAGAGAAAGTGAGGAAAACCCTCAAACTCATTGGCACAGGTGGCAACTTCTTGAAAAGAACACCAACACCAACAACTCAGGCTCTAAGACCAACAATCAATAAATGGGAGCTCATGAAATTGAAAAGCTTGTGTAAGGCAAAGACACTGTCATTCAAACAAAATGGCAACCTACAGATTGGGAAAAAAATCTTCACCAACCCCACATCTGAAAGAGGGCTAATACCCAAAATTTACAAAGAACTCAAGAAATTAAATGCCAAGAAACCAAATAATCCAAACAAAAAATGGGGAAAAGAACTAAACAGAGAATTCACAAAGGAGGAATTCCTAAAGGCTGAGAGACACTTGAAGAAATGCTCAGCATCCTTAATCATCAGAGAAATGCAACTCAAGATGACTCTGAGATTCCATCTCACAACTGTCAGAATGGCTAAGATCAAAAACTCAAATGACAGCACATGCTGGCGAAGTTGTGGAGAAAGGGGAACACTTCTCCATTGTTGGTGGGAGTGCAAACTTGTACAACCACTATGAAAATCAGTCTGGCGATATCTTAGAAAACTTGGAATAGTTCTACCTCAAGAACCAGCCATACCACTTCTGAGTATACATCCAAATGACTCCTCACCAAATCACAAGGAAGTTTCCTCATCTATGTTCATAGCAGCCTTATTTGTAATAGCTAGAAACTGGAAACAACCCAGATATCCCTCAACCAAGGAATGGATAAAAAAAAAAAACTGTGGTACCTCTACACAATGGAATACTACTCAGCCATCAGAAACAATAAAATCATGCAATTTGTAGCCAAATGGATGGAAATAGAGAAGCTCATCCTGAGTGAGCTAACCCAGACTCAGAAGGATGCACATGGCATCTGTTCACTTATAAACAGATTTTAGCCATATAGTACAGGATAACTACACTAAACCAACACACCAAAGGAAACAGGAACATAGACTTTGTTACCTATCAATGAGACACTTTGCCCTAGTGGTGCTGCCTTGTAGGCCCCCAGTGTATGAGGAGGCTCTTGGCCCTCATATGACTGCTGAACTGGGGTGGGGGACTGATAAGTAGGGACACTCCACTCTGGAGGAGTAGGACAGAAGGGAGAGGGGGTAGAGGGTGGGAAGGTGGGAGGGTGGGTCTGGGAGGGGTGGAAAGAGGGTACTGTGATGGAGATGTAACCTAAAGTAAAATAAACATAAAAAAATAAAAAATTCTAAAGAAGGGAAAAAGAAAATGTGGTATATGTACACAATAAAACTTTATATAGCCATAAAAAAATAAATTTCGTGATATTTTCAAGTTAAAAAAAGAAAAGAAAAAAACTCAATGGATAAAGTGCTTGTCGTACAAGTGTGAGAACCAGAGCTGAGATCCCCAGCACCTATGTAAATGCCAGGTGGGCATGGCAGCCTGCCTGGAATTCCTGTGCTCAGAAGCCTGTAAGGCAGCAAAAGGAATCCCTAGAGAAACTGTGATCTAATCTTGCCATATTGCTGAGTTCTGGGTTCAGTTGAAAGACTCCCTCAATGAATAATGTGGAAGCCAATCAAAAACAGCAGCAGACGTCAGCTTCATGCCTCCACATGCATGGACATACATATGTACCCACATCCACACACAACAACACATGTACACACATGCACACACACCACATGCTGACACACACACACACACACACACACACACACACACACACACAAAAGACTCTGACCTCACCTAAATCTAAATGCCTTCCTTCTTAAACTACTCCAACCACAATGGCCTCTGTATTGCCTCTAAAACACATTCTTAAAGATTGTTCTAGTCACTTCATTGATAGATTGATTGTTTTGATTGATTTTATTATTCCACACAAGCATGCAAGAGCCAGCCATCCATAAATGGATACTGAATGGCTAGAGGCCATGTTTTCTTCCCCCTCCTTAACCTCCCATGCTTTTGTTGGCTTTCTTCTTTCCATGAGGAGAGCATCAGTTACCATACTACTAAGAAAACCAAAGTGCAGACAGCACCCCAGGACTGTGTTTCCCCTAGCCTGAGGCTGACAATCTCACAGGGTTCTTACTCACAGCACCCAGCACTCTGAGCATTAGCACCCTCATACTCGAGCCTAGAATTGGAACTCTCCACACTCTCCCACACAACCCTCTTTGCTGACTTCCTCCACCTCTCCCACATTCCAGCAGTTAGAACTGAGATCACTCAAGCAATATACCCTATCTTGTGTGTGTGTGTGTGTGTGTGTGTGTGTGTG
>CAJQZJ010033049.1:4616130-4636923 GCA_907164525.1 Lophiomys imhausi
GTGTGTGTGTGTGTGTGTGTGTGTGTGTGTGTGTGTGTGTGTGTGTGTGTGTGTAAAGAAAGAAGGGGGAAACTTTATGACAAAGGCAGGAGAAAAGCAAAATTACTGGCTAGATTGGCACTGTCTTCTCCAAAACTAGACTCAAAGTTGGTCTAATTAGCTGGGCTGAGACCAGAAGAGAGATTCCTGCAGGGCTTGCTCCCTTTTGGAACTCCATAGTAACAAACCATCTGGAAGATGATGGCAGCCGAAGGATGTTTAATAACCTAACTGGATTTAGGTACAAGGCATCTGGGGCACAGCAGTGCTGGCCAGTGAGAAGTAAGAAGCTGGGGTGGGTGTGGTGGGGACACTGGGAGCACTCTACAAGACAGAAACAACCCAGGGGAGGAAAGAGCTCTTCAGCTCAAATCTCCAGAGTGTATCATGATGGCTGGAGAGGCCTGGCAAGAGAAGTGTGTGACTGCAGCTGTTCACATCACAGCAGGCCAGGAAGCAGACAGGGGTGATGGAACCTAGGGGCCATTACCCTGTGGAAACCTTCCTTCAGTGTCATGGTCAAAAATCCCAAGGGATTTACTTGTGTGTCAGTCAGGTTTGACCTCCTGAACTTTCCACAGCCTCCCAACATAGCGCCATCTGCAGGAGAACACCCATTTAAACCAAGAGCCAGAGGGAGACAGGAAGATGTTTCAGATTCAACCTATAACAGATAAATACAGCCCTGGGATTTCTTTCAACACACACAATGATGGTCAGTGTGCATAACCCAAGGTGTGTCCTGTCATTGTCAGCTCTGCCCACAATGGCCCAGCTTCACAACACCCACAGAGATGAGGGGTAAAGGCAGCAGAGTACCAGGTGGCAGAGAGCCATTGAAGTTTGACGAGTGGGAAGATGACAATTTCTATTCATTTATAGTAAGCTCTGAGCAAATGGCTGAATCCCCTATCCTAGAGAGAAGGAAGCTAGGAGAACCCAGAGGGAACTTCATAACTAAAGGCACATGGGTAGAAGAGCACACTAGCAATGCAGGTCCAATATATACAAGTGAGGGTGTAGGGGAAAGAATTAGATATATAGCTGCAGAATGCCAAGGAAAACAGGGCACGATTTAAGGTCCAGTACCTACAGTGGACCGAGATGCACCTGAGTCAGGTGGCCTAGAGGATTCAGGGGACACCAGCACTGCAGGTCTCAGCTAAAGGAGCAGCTGCTAGCCAGCCACAACCCTCTGTTGCCACATATGGCTCTAGTCCCAACACTGCCAGGGCTTCCACTGTTTCAAGAGAAGCCAGAAACCCAGAGCATGTGAGAAATCCCACACATCTTAAATGTTGGCACTCTATCCACATATTTTAAGATGCGCTACAGACCAAACAAAACTGTCTGAGAACTAAATGTGAATGTGCAACCTCCTTGCTTGAGACTGCTGCAACACAGCTCCTATCACGGGACAGCATGATGTCTCTGTAGTGACAGTGTAACAATACTAATTTCAAACATTGTCTCTTCTGGCTACTAAGAATTGCAATGTGTAGGAAACAGGGGAGAGCCTTAGATATAGATACAGATACATATATAGAAAGATAGTTGATGGATGGATAGATAGATAGATAGATAGATAGATAGATAGATAGATAGATAGATGACAGAAAGCTAGATGATAGATTGATGACAGATATTTAGATTGGAAAATAAACTGATTGATTGATTGATTGATTGATTGATTGATTGATTGATTGCAGATGAAAATATCAGGGGATTCCAAAAGGCTCTGCCCACCCCCTCACCCATCCCACTCCAATGCACTTACCAGTGTCCATGCAACAGCCTGCAAGCAATGTCCACTGGAAGAAGGCAGGTGGTTGCTCTCACCCCTGGCTTTTGTGTTGAGGTCACCGAGATGTTTTCTACACTCTCTCAGAGTTTTTTGGCAGGACTGGCCTCTGCTTGCCTCCTCCTGCTTATTGTCACATCCTTCACTAGCTTCCCACTTTCTCTATCTCATAACCCTACTTCCCCATCAAACTCGATAGAATTACTTCCCAGATAAATGATATGAATCCTTCCCTGCACCATGGTCTGCCCCTGGGAAAATCAAACCAAGGCAACAGATGTCAAGTAGGCCACTGAGAAAAGGCAGGTAGTTGTTCTTACCCCTGGCTTTTGTGTTGAGGTCAAGGAGAACACACGAACTGAATTTCTGAGCTAGAGGGTGCTCTGGAGCACATGAATATAGAGGATGCTCTGGGAACAAGGACTGGGTACCACACAGGCTTCTGGGGATCCTGGAAACAAACTCTAAACTTTAACAAATGCTCAAGAAATGGTGTGTTCTCTCTCCCTCTCCCCTTCTCTCTCTCTTTCTCTCTCCCTTCCTTCCTTCCTTCCCCCTTTCAACTTCTTCTGAGTCATTGGCCTGTAATACTGTCATCTAGTATTTCTTCTACTGGTCTCTGGGTCAAGGATTTAATATGTAAATGGAGTCCTGAGTATATACAAAAAAAGGCCCTGCTCTTAAAGATCTGAAGCAGTTCCCTTTGTAGAGGTTCAGACACTAGTTGTATGTACAAACCCCCCCTCTTCAGTGTGGTGAAATTTACAGAGCCTGCTCTATGCTGAGGTTCATTTCTCATGAGTCACCTTTGTCACTTGCCACTTATTACCATTCAGCTGATTCACAAAGCATTAAAAAAAAAGTCCTCAGAAAGCCAAAATTTCTGCCATGAATCCATGCTCTCCTCGAGGTGTATGAAAACAGCCATACTTAAACATATAAGTTACAGAAGTGCACATCAATGTAACACTACAGCAGGATAAAGAATGTACAACATCTGCACTCTTGAAACTACTACAGAGGATAGACGAGGATATGCAACTACAGCACTACTTGTGAATGTAATAGTACAGCAGCTCATACCCACTATAGCAGTATATTCTTGTGTATCCTATATGGTAATTCCATGAGTTCACATGTTATACATCCTTAAATCCTACTTTTATGTTACATTGGTGTGTGTTGATGTATGCATAAGGTTATTGTGTAATTCAAATCCTGATTTCTGTGCCCCCCCCCATCTCTGGTTGCAATCCTTGTTCTGAGAATTTCCTGTCTGAATATTGTGTAAACACATCTCCCCAGTTGTCCCCTGATATGCCAGTGAAGCAGCTTACAACCAATAGTTGAGCAGAGGCTAGAAAGTAGGGAATAGGGCTAGACTTCCTGCCCTCCAGGGGAGGAGGAGTTAGAAGAGGAGAAGTAGAAGATTCAACCATGGGCAGAGGTCCAGGAGACATGAGGAAGGTTCAGCTGGAGCAAAGAGAGTACTAAAAAGCAAGTATCTCTGAAGATGAAACTTTTAGTATCAAATAAAATATATTAATAACTATAAGCACTTATAACAAATAAAACACTTATTACCTAACAACTAGCCCTAAGAACAACTATAAACCCCTATTACCTACAACTAACCCTATTAATAACTATATACACCTATTTTCTAACAACTAACCCTAATTTTTTAGAAGGATACACTTGATTAATAGTCTTTCCTCAGGAACATCTCAGACATAGGTCCTTTGGGTTAAATTGGCTATTGTATTGCTATAGCAGCTTTAATGAGGCTTGAGGTTTTCTTCTCTCTGGAACACTTCAGCTGTCTGTAAACCAACTTATTCAGTTTGTATTAGCTACTGAGCTGCTCTAAAACGGTTGTTGGGGCTGGCCGCAGTTCTACCCAGGCTGCCATTTTAACTGGTCAAACCCCTGTAGGCAAAAGCTGTGCCACAGGGTTTAGTCCTTGGCTTTTCACTGCCTTGCTGAGACCTTCTCTGCTCACCAGCTTCTCTCTGCCTCAGGGAGAGCTGACCATATTTTTCCAGCTCTGTTTGAGATCAGTTTTTTAGTCTATCAGCGTTTTCTCTATCAGATGAAACAAGCTGCCTTGCATCTTGTCATCTCTAGTGTGGGAACTCTCTGGCTCCACCCACTTCATCCTTAAATAGGGTTTCTCCTTCTTCCACCTGGCTTCAGCCTAATCTGGGCTCTGCCCACTTCATAAGGCTATTAGCAGCTGAAAACAATGCCAGGCCATAAACCTTGGTTTTAGTCCATATGCTCCCATGCCAAATGCCCACAGGTGCCAGGTTGGTCTTTTAAGAGATTGTGTCAGAAGCCCCTAGATACTCACTAAATCTAATTTATGTTAATCTTACATATCTTGGGGATTTTGGCAAAGAGGGAGTCAGACTAGCATAGAGGGTTAAGAACAGACTTAAAATGCTCAAGATTGTTCTGTAAAGCCATGTTAAAATAACATAATAGAGTCTCAATTATTTTGGTAATAGCTGGGTTAAGAGAGAAACTGTGAAACAAACACAATTCTATAAATTCACACTAACATATTTCTGTAACAGTATATATAAGTATGGATGTTCTCATACAATGTGTTTGAACATACTTTTAAACTCTGTCTGTCTGTCTGTCTCCCCTCTCTCCTTGATTGCTCCTTGATCCAGTTACACACACAGAGTAACTTGTATGTAGCACTATCTTTTAGGATTCTTCCTCTGCTCTCTGTGTCTCAGAATTAACAATATGTAAATGGGATATGTCAACATACACCTGCATTCACTATGTACCCATTCCAGAGCAGAGACTGGCATACTGACCTGCTACCCAACCAATACCTGGAGGTGTGGCATTGCCACACCATCTACCTCACAGGCAGCAGAGGGAAGGCTCCAGGATGAACTTCTTTCTAAGGACTGAGGCCAACCAGCACTGGATGGAAGGGATTCTCTAAGCAGGCCTGGGGAATATATAACCTTTCTTGGGTCCAGATGAGAAGGCAAAGTTTCCCATTTCCAAATACATAAGACAGCATTCCCAGGAGGCTGGAGACCTTCCTCATTCCTCCTGTGTCCAGCCTCCACATCTGAAGACCCCTCAATCCTTCCAAAGCACATGGGTCTGCCTTGCCTTCTGTTGTTCCTTGAACAAGAAAGTTCATTTCCAATAGCAGTATCCAAGCCAGGCACAAGTTGATCTTGTTTCAGAACACTTGTCCCTCTGTGCTGGAGACAGTCTCACATATCTCACTATATTGATGTATTTATTCTTTAACTTATCCCCTTCATGCACATCAATGCAAAGCAAGTTTCAGAGTTGTTGGCATAGGAAAGAGTCCGCCTGTTGTGGTAGCAGCAGAAGCTGAGATGAACCTGACAGTCCTTCAGGAGTTATTCAGGAGGATATGACAAGGACAGAGTATGCAGTAGGTGCCAATGCAAGTCAGCAAGTGAATGTGAAGAAGGTAAAGGAAATGGGAAGACATACAGGTGGCCACTCCTTGTGCCTACATACAGGAAGGATATTCCAGCCAAAGCTGCAGAATTTGGCTCCAGGTGAAGCACTGCCCCATATCAGGATTGCCAAACAGGACTTACTGTCAGAACCAGTAAGGAAGATGTAAAACCAATATTCATTCTCAGGCTTCTCACTGGACAGCCTTGGACGGTGACAGAGTCCATAATAGTCATTTTTCTTGCTAATTTCAAGGTGGCTGATCCATGAGCCACTTTGGAAATCATTTCCTTGTGATGTGTCCTAGGCTTACTTCCAACCTGAATTTCCTGAATTGTGTCACTGAATGACCTTACACTAGCATACACTGTGTAAAGTTGCTATGCTTGGTGAGATGTGGCTCAGCATACCAGAAGGTTCTGATCTTGAAGGCTGAAATCTCACTCCTAAAGCCATCTCATTGGACAAAACCACCAGATCCCAAGCAAGAGTACTTCTTGAGATGTGAAATCTTTTCTTCAAATGAAGTCAAAGGCCCATCGTTTCAAGGAAAAATTAGGAACTATAACTTGGAAACCCTCATAAAAAAAACAGTCTGAAATGAGCAATAAATATGACAGATGTTAATTTCAATGTCTGGACAACCTCCATGGAGTAGATAAGAAAGGTGGCATGAGGGATGAGAGGCAAAAGAGGAAGGACAGTTGTTCCTGGGATATGGGGCACTTCAATAATCAAGTAAAATGGCATATGATAAACACACACAGGCAACCAGTGTGAAGCTCTGAACATACAAACCAAAGAAATTGGGCTATAGACATGTGACCAAAACAGGAGACTCCAAAGGACTGCATCCCCCAAAGTTGGGAACTGGAATAGAGCAACCCAAGGCTCACCCATGCCTTGATCCTCACACCAGTTTGGAATCTGAACCTACCCTGTATTCCCAAGCTGATCAATTAACATAAAAAATGTCCCTATGTTGCTAGGATCTCTGGATAACCTGAAGTAAAAATTAGCCATGGGCAAGAAAGCTCTGTGCCACAGCTGAGCACACAAGAGCCTCATAGATAAGTGACACCAAAGAGATTTTCAATCCAGCAATCTCAAAATGGGCAACAGTGTACCGTGAGAAAAGGAGCAGATACCAGACCCAGTAGGATTATAAACCTGGAATGTTAGGCCATGGATCTATGCAGCAGAAACCATGCCATGCAAGAGCTCACACAGTATCCCCAGTGTGTGCACACCACACAAAACTAGAGATATTTCAGTAGGTTGGAGAAATCCTAGGACACCTCCAAGGCACCTGGGAGTCTCTGAGAACACAGGTAGACTGCTGCTGTGAGAAGATATAGGGATTGTGCCAGTTCCCATATCTGGCTTTTTCCTCCTCTTCTCTCGTCTCCTTTCTCTCACAAAGGGACACCTTAACCCTCCCCTGCTCATAGGAGACCTTAAACAAATGCCCTGTACCACAGGGAGCATTAAGCCCTCAATACAAACATGGCAGTGCTTCAAGAGTCAAACTCATAGTTGAGACAGCTACTGAGTGACCACTACATACCACATACACCACATGGGCACACTGAACAAAGGATTGACTCACACCAGAAGTGGGGACAAAAGGGATGTCTCAGGAGTTGACTGCTATTCAAACCATGATGCATTTTCAAATTTAGGAACTGCATATTTCTGGAATTTTCCACTTAATATTTGCAGTAACAGCAGATACCTGTGAACACAGTAAGTGAAACTATTAAGTACTATTACTCTACCGGTGAGTTCTCTTCACTCCAGGACTTGGTGATGCTTTCCCCAACTGTTCAGCAGCTACATAAATTGGGAGAAGTCTCACGAACTCTGGCTGCTGTTTCCTCATCTGCAAAGTGGAGCTGTGCTGCTCTTCAGAGAGTCACAGGAAGTCACCTGCCAGTGCTCTGTACTCTGATGAGAGTTCCAAAATGGAACGAAGGCAAACCACAAGCAGAAAAAGATCATTCCATGTGCAATCTACAAGATCCAGACCGAGAAGAAACATGCAGATGTGCCTAAATCGTACACATGAAAAGTGGCAAACTCACGAATCCCAGCTAAATTGAAGAACACTGGTCATCCGCAGCCCCCCAACACTGCCCACTCACCCTGAATAGCCCATTATACTTCTCCATTCTGATCAAAAGCTCAAGAGGCACTTTCCTGTGGGCTGCCTCGTTGGGACACCTTCAAACTCTGTCTTCTAGCTGAATTCCAGCTGTGGAGCTGCAAGCCAGAATTTTGAGAGATGAGGAGAGCACAGCGGTGCTTTTGTCACCGCCAGGTGTGACCCTCATCTGCAGCTACCTCTGTGTGGCCCAATTCTGACTTCCAGACCCCTAGCCATCATTTTCCCCACCAGTGCTTTCAACTGAGGACGCTGAGGCTTCCCGCAAACATCCCTCTCTGTCCATTTAAACCACTTGTGTAATCTTATTTTGGGTCCTGCCTTTACCCCCATAGGCAACCGTGCTTCCTATTCAACCCAATGGATTAGACCCTTTGGAATAAGGCTAGACTCCATGCCGAAGGAAACCAACTGAGGTGTTAGCAGAAGTGTATCTGCTCAGATTTTTAAGCTGCATTTTGTCTCAGCTTTTGCATCTGGAAAATGACCATAAATATCTTCTATCTCCTAATCACAGGTAAAATCTGAAGATATTTAAGGTCCCTTAAAAACTAGCACCAATTAATATGAAATATTCCCTGCTAGAAAGCAATCTCAGTGGGCATGCCATGGTCCATGTAACCCTGCACCTTGGGGGCTGGCCTTCTGCTAAGACCTGAGGTCAGGGAAGGAGAGGAAGAAACTGAAGCTTTAAAAAAAACGAAAAGAAAGAAAATTTGACAAATTGAAGATTCTTAATTCTTCATTGTGGAGAGAAAATTGGGACTTGAATTATTGATCGTATTTTAAATTTACTGACAGAAGCAGTTTGGAAACTTCTGTTTCTTCCTGGAAATAATTAACCAACTTAATGTCATAACCTACTAAATTGTCACCTACTGAACAGTACAGCATAAAGAATCAAGTTAAGCTTTGAGAGGGTTGGAATCCGCGTCCACACCCTTTATTCTGGGATCGTGGGGTCAGGAGGTGGGGACAGAAGTTAATCCTGCCTTTGTCTCTTTATGCGATCTATTTTACTTGGAGAAACGGGAACAGTCCCAAGACACATGTCCTGCCACAAACCAGAAGGACCCCAAGTTGATTGGTTGTGTCTCAGGGAAGACATTGGCTAAAGAGGAATGTCAGTGTGATGGTGGTTGCTTGGACTTTCACTGGAAGCCTGTGACCTTCAGCTACATTGTAGGGCTCTAAGTAGAGGTTTGTCTTTTTCCAAGTTCCAGTTCATTGAAGTCCTATGCACACACTTGCTCCTTCCCACTTCTCCCACTGTGCCAGTCCCTCAATTGAAAAGCAGCTGGGAGTTTATGGTACAGAAAGACCTGAGAGGTCGACCCCAAGCAAGTGACATCGACTCCTCCAACTGTATGTGAACCTATGTGGCTATTTTGAACTGGCTTTTAAAAACAAAGCAATGACCCAGCCATACCACTCGTGGGTATACACCCAAACTATTCCTCACCAAACCACAAGGACATCTCCTCAACTATGCTCATAGCAGCTTTATTTGTAATAGCTAGAAACTGGAAACAACCCAGATGTCCCTCAACTGATGAATGGATTAAAAAAAAAAAAAGCTGTGGTACATTTACACAATGGAATACTACTCAGCCATCAGAAACAAGGTAATCACACAAATTGATGCCAAATGGATGGAACTAGAGAAGCTCATCCTGAGTGAGATAACCCAGTCCCAAAAGATGCACATGGCATGTATTCACTTATAACTGGATTTTAGCCATACAGTACAGGATAACTATCCTGCAACCAACAGACTGAAAGGAACAGGAACATAGACTTTGTTACTTGTTAGTGGGATACTTTGCCCTAGTGGAGCTGCCATGTAGGCCTCCAGTGCAAGAGGAAGCTCTTAGCCATCATATGATTGCTGAACTGTAGGGCACCCCACACTGGAGAAGTAGGATAGGTGGCAGAAGGGCAAGAGGGTGGGAGGGTGGAAGAGTGAGCCTGGCAGGGGTAGAGGGAGGGGACTGTGATGGAGACGTAAATTGAAGTAATAGATAAACATTAAAAAAACAAACAAACAAGCCAACGTGGGTTCTTAAGACCAGAATAAGTCTGCCAAAGAAGGGAACTACTCTGTCTGTTTTCTTTTACTCAGGCTTAGTACCTCAGACTTTATAAAGACTAGAGGTTTACTGAGCTCATAGTTATGGAGACTGAGAAGTACAAGAGCATGGGCAGCTTTTAATAAATATTCCTGTTACTGTAAGACTGAGCAAGATGCTAGTTTGGGTTTCCACCCTCTTCTAATAGGCTGCTAATGCCATCAAAGGGCCCTCACCTTCATGATGTCAGTCTAGTGCAAAAAAATCTCTCAAAGCTCCTCACAAACCCATCAGTATATGAATTGGAAAATGAAGTAACTAACACCTGAACTCTTGTGACTAGTGCAAATCCCAGTGGGAACCTCCTGTTTAGCACAATGGGGGAGGGAAAAGAGAGCCCTCTGAGGAGATAAGTGGGTTTATTTACACAATGCAAGACAGAACCGAACAGGAGTCTTCAATTCAGACATTTAGAGTCAAGGAAGCTGTGATAGATCTCAAACTACAGTGTTCTGATACAGTTACCATGTTGGTCTCCAAAACCATTTTTAACTCTGGGCCCCTCACCCTGAACACACTGATTCTCCACCAAGAGCTCCAGAGCTGCCTAACCCTCTAACCTGACCCTAGAAGTGGCTGAGACCCTCCTTGCCCCACAACTGGAAGAGCCTGACTGGCAGGCAGGCTGAAAGTCCTCACTGGTTCCCTAAGAGCAGAAAAGAACCCCCCAACACCAGGTCCCACTTAGTTCGCTTCCTGATAGGGGAGACACAGAGAAGGTCATGGACTTATGGATAGGGCACACACTATTTGCTGTATTGAAGTGTATGCCCTTATGAATGTGTCTTTACTCACCAAAGCTTTTGTCTAAAGGGCTTTTATATATTGCTGAGTATCTTGCTGGCATATATTTGGCTTAGCCAGTCCCTACAAGGTGCTGGGTTACTCTAGTAACCTAACTTTTCTTCCTTAACTGACCTTTGGAACTTTGTGCCTTTCAAGGAAAAGTTCACTTCCCGTCTAAATTGTCAGGGAACAACTTAGACATAATGTCTCTTTATCAAGCACAAATACCTCCTTATCACGGCTCCCACTCGCCTCTTACTGTATTTTCCATGTGTGTGCAGCAGATGTGCACATGTGTGCATGGAGGCCAGAGGACAACCTTGGGTGTCAGTCCTCAGGTGTCTTCCCCTTTTTGCTTGAGACAGAATCTCTCAGTGACTTGAAGCTTCCAGCAGGCTCAGGAAGCTGGCTAGAGAGTGCCTGAGATGCTGCCGTCTCTGCCGCCCGTCTCGACACTGCTGGCATTACAGGCACATGCCATAGTACCCAGTGTCTCACCATATACATTCCTCCTCGCATGTGCGTGGAGAGCACTTTACCAGCCACACCGTCTTCTTTGCCCCGCTTCCTGCATTTTCAGTGGCTGTAAGATCTACAGTAGTTCTTTGCTTCCTTTTTTCTTAATATTGATAGCGCCCACCTTCTCTTGTGTGCCTATGGATCCATAGTTTTCCCTAGGTCTAGAAAATTGCTGGCCGTTCTTTCTGCCAATGTTCTCCATCCTTAAGGCATTCAAACTAAGCATATCCTAGACTTTAGTTTCCCACTTAGTTTTCCCTACTCTTTCCTTTCTTGTTTTCATTTTGCATAGTTTCTATTGCTGCATCTTCAAGTTCATTTATCATTTCTTCTAATGTAGCTAATCTGCTCTCATTTCTGCCCTGGTTGTATACATTTTTCAAATCAGTTAGTGGATTTTCTCTCCAGAATGCAATTTGAGTCTTTTGTAAGGTTACCAGGTTTAGCAAATGTAAATACAGAACACTCAATTAAATTCAATTTTCAGATAAAAGCTGAATAATTTATTAGCATCACGCTCTAACCAACTGAGCTAACTGGCCACCATAAAAACTGAATAATTTATGAAGCATGTCTATCTCTGCAACATTTGAAACATACTTAGGAAGTTCATTGTTTTGTATGAAATTCAAAACTAATTTAATACATTCAATTCTGCTTGGAAAGCCTGGTCTTCCTGTGTCTCACATATCCATTAAGAGCACACAGCTTTTCTTCTCACTGCTTGTACAGACTCATCACAGTCACCAGAACTCCACTGTCCCCACCTGTTGCTTCCACCATTGTCAGCTTTAGCTGATTTATATGTCCCCTCATTTTGGGTTAGTTTCTCAGTTTTTTTCATGTAACTTTTTGTTGAATGCATGCTGTGAGTCCTACTTTTATTGTTGTTTTTATATTTCTCTAAGTAGTCTGTTCTGGCCTAAAATAAGCTTCCTGAGAATGGTTGATCCTTGCATCATCCCTCTCATGTTTTCTCAGGCTGGATCACTGAGCTCTTCAAAGCAAAGCACTCACCTCACCTACTGTCACCCCAGGCTCCTGAGACCCCAAAAGTGTTTCCTTCTAACTCTCGCAAGTGTTTCTTCTTCCTCCACTTCAGGAGGTTTCATGGCGCATGTTTTGATTGTTACTTCACCAGAGACTTGAGTGGGGCTCTCTACTCACCTCTCTATCATCTATCTATCTACCTACCTATCTATCTATCATCTATCTATTTATCAACTATCTATCTATTGTCTATCTGTCTATCATTAATCTATTTATCTATCATCTATCTATTTATCAACTATTTATCTATTGTCTATCTGTCTATCATCAATCTATCTATCATCTATCTCTGAAATGAATACTCCTTCAACTCCATCTCATCTCAGAGAGTCCATGACTCTACCTGGGTTTCCCTTCCTCTGTTGTGACCCATAAAGGCACAGGGAGGAGCTCTGTCCTTCTGCCCAGCCCTGAGTATGCTGCCCAGTCAACTTACAAGATGTCAGCACATGTGATCCTTATCTATATGGGCCCACACAAGAGCCTCAACTTGTAAGCACTAGGAAAGATTTGCTGTGTCTTAGATAAGGCAAGAATCAAATCACCTGGACTCTAGGAGCTTGAACAGGTCAGGAGTCAACGTTGCTCAGAGCCTCACTAGGGACTTACAGAATTGCAGGTTTGGGGATGAGCTGGGAGGGTTCAAACTCAGTGTGCCATGGTCAGCTAAGAGTCAACACACAGGGGACAGCTCATCTCTCACACAAAAGCAAACAGGAGAAAGCTGCTGAAAGGGGGTTGTAGAGGTGGGAGCATAGGAGATGGGTGCTCCAGGAGGCTCTAATGTACCATGTGTAATGAAATCTCAGTGTCAGAGCTATGAGGGGCTCTGACAGGCAGTCGATAACCCTGATGCGATGGAAACAGCGATATATCCTCCTCAAAGGCCACAGGGATGAATGGCAGGAGATGGGAAGGGGAGGGGGTTGGGACTGAGAATCAAATTCCTGACCATATCTGAGGAATCCCTTGAGAACTATAGATTTGTTGGTTGGAGTTCAGTCTCTTCCATCATCCTGATACCTCTGGAAGGTTCTTCCCTGCTGTCAGTCCCATGATTCTGGAGAAGTTTGTCAAGGCATACCTAGATCCTAGGTGTCAGTATGTGGCTCAAGCCAGCCCCGTTGAAGGCCCAAGGAGAGATTGGGTGGGGGACTATGAGAAAACATACATTTTCCTCTAGATCACCAAGTTTATAGCCATGAATCTGCCACCATAGTCAACCAAATAGATGCTCTGTGATGGGAATCTCTCCACCACCAAGATCAGCACACAGGAAAGCTGAATCAAAAGGCATGGCAGACTCCCACAGGCTTTGAACACCTAGATCCAGTTGCACCTGAATGCATAACTTTCTAAGTGTTTTGTTTTAGTGAGTCAACGAATGCCTTTTTTTTCCCCCATTAACTACATTTAACCTCTACAGCTAGACACTGGCATACATGTAATTCTAACATGTGCCTCCCAGACTCAATTCTTAAGGAAGAAATAGAACTTTGCAATGGGAAGTGTCCCCTATCTGGAGAGACTCACTCTTGAAGATGCTACTATAATATTCATTTTGGTGTTACTCAAAATAGCTAAATGACGTGCTCAGCCTGGGTGCCCATCAACAGATAACAAAGGAAATACCATGTAAATGTAGGAAGGAGTTTTATTCAGCAATAAAAAAAAATGGGATGATGTCATTTGCAGAAAAAAAATGGGTAGAACTAGAGTCGGCAGCCCAGCACCAAGACACACTCACCATCCTTCCCTGCCTGGCTTCTC
This sequence comes from Lophiomys imhausi, assembly GCA_907164525.1. Taxonomy (NCBI): domain Eukaryota; kingdom Metazoa; phylum Chordata; class Mammalia; order Rodentia; family Muridae; genus Lophiomys; species Lophiomys imhausi. The sequence goes on from CAJQZJ010033049.1 coordinate 4,629,857, forward strand.
CACTCAAGGCTGGTGGAAAACAGCAATTTTTGGAATTAGAGTTGGTCCCCTCTAGGGGTTTCAACACAGGACTGGGTGGAGAAGGCACAGCTGGTCAGTGTGAATTAGCTTGAGCTGAGCAGCAACAAGAGCCAGTCTGGGCACCTGTGTAAGACAAAGCCCTGTGAGCATCATAGCACAGGTGAGAATTTGTCTCCAGCAATTGGGGTGCACAGCAAATGTCACAATATGTTATTAACCTAAAATCAAATTAAATCTGACTTTAATCCTCAGGTTCCTCCAGGCTGGAGGGAAATTCAATCTTGGTATTATTGTGTCTCTCCTCCCACGGTGTATACAAGTTCCTGAGGGGCTGACAGAAAAACAAGAAAATGTCCTTGAGAAGGTGGCTTGTGCCCAGATCTGTGATAGGCCATGCTGGGCTGGGAGGAACAGGATAGGAAGTACCCTGAAAAGTCATGGCCTATGAACACTGAAAAGGTCAGGGCTCTGCTATAGGGCAGGGGAGGGGCCAATGCAATGGATAGTTCTAGAACAATGACTTCATTTGCATAATTTAGCAGTGGGACATATCTGAGGATAACTGTTTTGTCATCCACTCACGTAACCAACCATTCATCCAGTCGCTCCACAAACATGAATTGGCTTCCACTTACTGTTAGAGTGGGGCATTATATGTCTGTATGTATGTGTATGCATATGTACATGGTAATGCATATATTTGTATGCATGTGTCTGTGTACATGTGTGCATGTGTGTCTACATGTGGGCAATGATCAGAGATTCACATGAAATGTCTTTCCCTATCACTTTCTATCCTATTTTCTGAGACAGGGTCTCTCACTGGATCTAAAATCTTACCAGAAAGCCCCTGGATCCATCTAGCTCTGCTCCCCCAACTCCACCTGCCAAGGCTGGCATTATAGGTAGACCATTGTGCCTTGCTTTTTAGTGACTGTTGTGGATCTGAACTCAGGTCTGAATGCTTTCACGGCAAGTGCTTTACCCACTCAACCACTTCCTCGGCCCCTAAAAGCAAGACATCTTTTGCTAAAGGCAGGTCCAATCCCTGCTCAAGTGGAACCTGCATGTTAGTCAGAAAACCACAAGAAGTAAGTAACCAAATATTCAGGAATGTCTATGGCTACAGGGTGAGAAGCAAGAGAATAGGTGAGGAAGCAGAGGCAGTCATACTCACGTAACAGGTGGAGGTCCAGAGATGAGCCAGGAAGCAAGCCAGCAAAGTGACCTGGCGAGTGTCCAGACCCCAGGAATGAGTCACACAGTAGGAAGGAATTTGGCTCTGTGTATCTGTGTTTCCAATAGCAGCCACAGCCTTCAGCAAGTTCTGAAGTTGAGCTCAACATCCCTGGGCTGGGGAGATGGATCAGTCAGTAAATGCCTGCCACACAATCATGAGAGCCGAAGTTTAGATGCCCCAGAACCTACATAAAAGGTAAGGATGGTGGTCAGTGCCTATAAACTCAGTAGTAAGGGAACAGAGACAAGCAGATCCATGAAGCCCACTGTACAGCCAGTCTAGCTGAATTGATGGGCTGGACTCAGGAAGTGGACCATGGTGAAGGGAGAGATCACACAAGGTTTAAGGGTGGATACTCCTCTTGCAGGGGATCGAGTCCAGTTCCCAGAACCTACATAGGGCTCACAACCATCTGTAGCTCCACTTTCAAGGGACCCAATGTCCTCTTCTGACCTCAAACATCAGACACTCACATTGTACACATATAGGTAAAACACCCATACACATAAAATAAGAATAAATAAATTTAAAACAAATGTGTAATGGAGCCGGGCGTGGTGGTGCACGCCTTTAATCCCAGCACTCGGGAGGCAGAGGCAGGCGGATCTCTGTGAGTTCAAGGCCAGCCTGGTCTGCAGAGTGAGTCCAGGACAGCCAGAAATACACAGAGAAACCCTGTCTTGAAAAACCAAAAAAACAAATGTGTAAAGCAATTAAGGAAAGACATAAAACATCAACTCGAGCCTATACACATACACATATACACACACGTGTATACACTCACACTAATATCTACATATACCATACATGGGATACAAAGAATGAATGTGATTATGATGTATGATATATATGATATATGATGGATTATATGATATATAACATGACTTATGGCATGTGATAGATGATATACGATTGATTATATGATATATGGTATATGGCATATGATATGTGATATGTGATATATGATATATGATATAAAATAAAGGAATGACAAACCCAGCTTGTCAGCATACCTATTTTCAAGGGCAGGCTGTCATCTTGCAGTTAACTCCAAGCCTATCAGACGCCTCAGGTAAGACAACGTGGTCAGTGTCTATAAACTCAATATTAAGGGACCAAAGACAGGGTACTAGGTTCTCAGTGTAACACCCCCTCTTTAAAAGGTTGACACCCCCTCTTTAAAAGGTTGTCTTTCATGCATTTCTTCTGGTTCTTCTTCCTTCCTGTTTCCTAATGTCACTCCTGAGATGTCTAGACATTCTCCTGATCCCCAAGTAGGTACAACTCAAAACGCCAGCACAGTAGGCAACTGGAGCAGGGGGAGAGAATATTTTACACACTGCCACCAGGGCAGGCACCTATGAAGCCTTTGGCAGCTGAGGACATGGATGAGCTATGAGTCCAGCTGCATGTCCAGAGAAGAGTTGAATCCATCTTTCCTAGGAACAGCTTCATGGATCAGCTGGAGCACTTGTCAGCCACACCACCAGATGCCACTCATGGGCACTGTCCCCCACCTTACTGAAGTGAACTGAAGAGAGAATTGAGCCTTAATAGCAGACCCCAGGGAACAACAAAAGACATACAGAGACATAGTGGTGACAGAAATCTCAGCAGGACACTGCTAAGTGGAGCAAGTGTCTTCAACACAGGCTTCTCTGGTTCTAGGAGTCGATGGTCCTTAACTCACCATTTCATACAATAGTTTGTGAAATAGTTGATATGTGAGGTGAGTTCTACAGGCTGTGTGCTAAGCAATCCATATGCATGAATGCAGCCACCCCTCAGGATGTCTAGAGAGTTGTATATTGTTAGCCCAGCTTAGAGATAGGCACACTGAGGCCAAGAGAGCAGAGCTCAGACATCTGAGTGGTGAGATTGCCTGGCTTCTCCAAGAAGATCTTTCTGGGGCTGGGAAGATGGATCAGGTGGTTAACGGCTTTCTCTCCAAGCATGAGGACCTGAGTTCAGATCCCCAAACACCCATTTAAAAGCTGTGTATAGTGGTATGGGTATGGCTGTAGCCACATCACTGGTGGGACAGAGATAAGATCCCTAAAGCTCATTTCAGGTTTTATCCTGGAACACAGAAGAGATTCTCCCATATCTCCAACTCTCTTGATCTAGTTAGGGTTACTATTATTGCTATGAAATGCCATGACCAAAGCAGCTTGAGGGGAGGAAAGGGCTTACTGGTCATCATTGAAGGAAGTCAGGACAGGAACTCAAGCAGTACTGGGAACCTGGAGGCATGAGCTGATGCAAGGCTATGGACGAGTGCTTCTTACTGACTTTCTCCTCATGACTTGCTCTTCCTGCTTTATAACAGAACCTAGAATACCAATCCAGGGATAACACCACCCACAATGGGCTGGCACCTCCAACATCAATCACTAATTAAGAAAATGTCCTACAACTGGATCTTATGGAGGCATTTTCTCAACTGGTATTTCCTCTTTTCAGATGACTCTAGCTTGTGTTGAGTTGACATAAAACTAGCTAACACAACCCATTAGAACAAATTCCTGAGGGCTGAGGGGCACACAAGACAAGAGTGGCCATCTGGGAGGGCTTCCACAGGACATGGAGTGGCCAATAGGGAGGGTGTTCAGGAAGAAACATTCTTGCTGGATACTGAAGCTTAAGGAAGTGTGTGAATGATGACAGTGGTGGGGCCTGAAGGTGCTGAGAAAAAGGTTTGCAACGGAGCTTCAGCAGAGAGAATGTGTGGCCTGTCTCCAACCAGGCCATCATGTTCACACTAGAACAAGAGGTCCCTCAGCAGACAAGCATGACTGGAAGACTTAAGGAATTTAAGAGAAGGGCAATGAAGAGTCAGTGAAGGTTTTACAGAGGAGAGAGACACAGGTGAATTTCTGTGTAGCAGTGGGGGATTTTCTTAGTCACTGTTCTATTGCTGTGAGGAGATACCATGACTAGCAACTCTTCTAAAAGAAAACATTTAATTGGGACTTGCTTACAGTTTCAGAAGGAGGGTTAGTTCGTGACCATCATGGGCGGAAGCATGGTAGCATGCAGGCAGACAGGGCAATGGAGAAGCTGAGAGTTCTACATCTGAATCCATGGACAGCAGGAAGAGAAAGCCTCTGGGCCTGGCTTGCACTTTTGAAACCTCAAAGTCCACCTCTAATGACAAACTTGTTCCCACAAAGCCACACCTCCTAATCTTTCTTAAGTAGTGCCATTCCCTGATGACTAAGCATTCAAATCTATGAGCCTATGGGGGCCATTCTTATTCAAACTACCACAGGGATATATTGGAAGCTCTCCTCATTTTTTTTTCCTGTTGCCATGATTAAACACTCTGACAAAAATGAACTCAGGAGAAAAATGGTGTACACAGATTATAGTACCTACAGCCAAGCTGCAGCCTAGAAGGGCTACAGTGCTTACACTGCCCAGCCAACTCAAGGATATGCACAGACCACGCAGGCATATGGGCAACAAAGCTATGGAACCTATCTATGGACAGCCTACTGATGTCAGCTATACTCAGGCTCAGACCACTGCCACCTACAGGCAGAATGCATATGCTGCTTCTTATGGACAGCCTTCCACTGCCCCTCAGGCATACAACCAGTCTGTCCAAGGATATGGCACCAGTGCTTATGATACCACCACTGCTACAGTCACCACAACCCAGGCCCCTTATGCAACTCAGTCTGGATATGGCACCCAGCCTGCCTACCCAGCCTGTGGCCAGAAGCCAGCAGCTACCTCACCTACAAGACCACAGAATGATAACAAGCCTGCTGAGACTAGTCAATCTCAATCTAGCACAGGGGGTTATAACCCACCCAGCCTAGGATATGGAAGAAAGTAACTATAGATATCCCCAGGTACCTGGGAGCTATCCCATGCAGCAGTCACCACACCTCCATCCTATCCTCCTACCAGCTAGTCCTCTTCACAGCCGACTAGTTACGATCAGAGCAGTTACTCTCAGCAGAACACCTATGGGCAGCAAGCAGCTATGGACAGCAGGGTAGCTATGGTCAACAAAGCAACTATATGCAGCAGCCTCCCACTACTTACTCCCTCAGACTGGATCCTATAGCCAGGCTCTAGGTCAATAGAGCCAACAGAGCAATAGCTATAGGCAGAAGAGTTCATTCCAACAGGACCACCCCAGTAGCATGGGTGTTTATAGGCAGGAGTCTGGAGGATTTTCTGGACCAGTAAGAACCAGGGCATGAGTGGCCCTAATAACCAGGGAATCCCCTTCCTAGAAGGGGATTTGATCATGGAGGCATGAGCAGAGGTGGGTGAGGACACAGTGGAATGGGCATTGGAGAGCAAGGTGGCTTCAATAAGCCTGGTGGACCCATGGTTGAAGGACCAGATCTTGATCTAGGCCTTCCTATAGATCCCAAAGACTCTTGATAACAGTGCAATTTATATGCAAAGATTAAATGACAATGTCACCCTGGATGATCTGGCAGACTTCTTCAAGCCGTGTGGGGTTGTCAAGATGAACAAGAGAACTGGGCAATCCACAATCCATATCTACCTGGATAAGGAGACAGGAAAGCCTAAAGATGATTCCACAGTGTCCCGTGAAGATCTGCCAATTGCCAAGGCTGCTGTGGAATGGTTTGATGGGAAATATTTTCAAGGTAGCAAACAAAGTTTCTCTTGCCTGAAAGAAGCCTCGAATGAACAGCATGGGGGTGGCATGCCACTTGGTGAGGGCAGAGGGATGCCACCACTGGTGGCCCAGGAGGTTCTAGAGGACCCATGGGTGGTATAGGAGGCCATGGAGGAGACAGAGGAGGCTTCCTCCCAAGAGGGCCCCTAGGTCCAGATGGAACTCCTCTGGAGGAGGAAATGACCAGCACCAAGCTAGAGATTGAGTGTCCCAATATGGTCTGTGGAAACCAGAACTCCATCTAGAGAACAGAAAGCAACCAGTGTAAGTCCCTAAGCCCAGGGCTTCCTCCCTCCACCTTTCCCACCTCTGGATAGTGATTGTGGCCCAGGTGGCCGTGATGGCATGTGAGGAGGAAGAGCTGGACTTATGGAGGTCCCAGAGGAATGTTCAGAGGTGGCAGAGGTGGAGACAGAGGTGGCTTCCGAGGTGGCCATGATGTGGACCAAGGAGCTTTGGTGGAGGAAGACGAGGTGGTCCTGGGTCCCTCCTGGACCTTTGATGGAATAAGATGGGAGGAAGAAGAGTCAGATGTGGAGGACCTAGGAAAATGGATAAAGGCAAGCACCGTCAGAAATGCAGAGACAAGCCCTACTAGAGACCTGCAGAGCTGCACTGATGACCAGATTTATTTTTTAAACTAGAAAATGTTTTAAATTTATAATTCCATATTTACAGTGTTGGCCACAACATTCTGATTATTCCTTGTCTGTACTTTAGTATTTTCAACATTTGTGAAGAAACATTAAACCAAGTTAAATGGGAAAAAAATCCCTGAACTTGGGACATCAGGAACATGTACCTAGTCAGCAGGAAGTGAGAGTGAACATGAACCTAGTCAGCATGCAATGAGGGTAAATATGCACTTAGCATTCGGTGAGGGTGAACATGCCCTTAGCATGCAGTGAGGGTGAACATGCCCTTAGCATGCAGTGAGGGTAAACATGCACATAGTCAGCATGCAGCGAGGGTGAACATGTACCTGGTCATCATGATATAAGGGGGAACATGCACCTAGTCACAATGCAGTGAGGGTGAGCAAATACCTGGTCATTATGCAATGGGAATGAACATGCACCTGGTCACCAGACAGTGAGGGTGGACATGTACCTAGTCACTCTGCAGTGAGGGTGAACA
>CAJQZJ010033049.1:4650147-4677562 GCA_907164525.1 Lophiomys imhausi
CACACACACACACACACACACACACACACACACACACACACACACACCGTGGCAGCCACAAAGGCCCGAGGTTCAATCCCACTTCTTCCTTCCTGTTCTCTCAGCCCATTCTTTTAATCCCTTTCAGAATTGTGGCCTTCTGCCAGGTGGCTTTTACACTGGTGCCCACTGGCTGTAGAATTCCTGAAATCCCATGCCACCTGTTCCTACCCTACCACAAAGCTTCCTACATCCCACCAAGAGCAGCATAGGGAGACAGTGTGGCCTAGTGGCAAAAGGTCGAGATCAAACAATCTAGTCTCAAATCCCAGTGTGGCCCCTTCCTTTCTGTGTGATTCTGAGCAAGGTATCTGCCCCCCTCTGAGCCTTAGTCCCCTCCTACATAAGTGAATAGCCCCAACCCACAGACTTGCTTAAGGGCTGAGTTAGGAGAAGTAGCAGGCACTGGGAGCAGCCTCGCCGCTGCTGGGATACATTTCCTGCTTAAGATACTTTGTCCCCATTCACAACTTTAGCCTTATGAGTGTGGCCATTGGACCCTCCCTGGTGTCAAGACTTCTCAGCTTCAGCACTGTTGGCACTGGAAGACAGTGGCTCTGCAGCGGTCACCAGTGTCCTTCCTGCTCATCATAGTACAACTGCACCTTAGATTGCAGTAGCCTCTGCCCCACTATGACAACCTACTTGTGTTCTCTGCAGACTTTCCCCAGAACTCTGTTCTGGGTCTTGTGACAGCAGGTCACATGCACAGCCACAAGCACAAGTCCCTGGGAATGTTCACTGAATATATACTGAATTAGTGAATGAATGAATGAATGAATGCACAGCAAGTGAAACCTGCAATATAGCAATCTCAAGGGATTTGAAGTGTAAAGCTCTGATCCAATCCTGCCTCCACCAGCCCTGGAAGAAGGACTGACTCAGAGGCGAATCATGGCTCTCCTAAAACTCAGTTTTCTCATCTGAGCAATGGGGATGGTTACTGCGCTAAACCCTCCCATCACAGAAGCAGTCTGTCTGGCAAGAAAACACACAGAGTTTATCTTCTTTTCCTACCCCTGTGATACACTGCTCTGACAAAAGCAGCTTTGCAGTTCAGGGTTCATTCTGGCTCACATCTCACAGTTTAGCCCATGACACGGGGAAGTCGAGGCAGCAGAAGCTTGAAGCAACACGTTGCACCAGCAATCAGGAAACAGAGCCATAAGTGCCTGTTGACAACCTGCTCACTTTCTCCATTTACACAGTCCAGGACCCCTTGCTTAGGAAATGACCCCACCCACAATTAACACAGGTCTTCCCACACAAATTGATATAATTAAGATAACCCCAGAACCGGCATGACCAGCCACCCATCTCCCGGGTGATTATAGATTCTGTCAAGTTGACAATCAACACTGCCACACTAAAAAGGTGCTGTGTAAACTGTGGTGTGCTGGACCCTGCTAACAGGTTTGAATCCCCTCCCTACCTGCTTTGCAACTAGGAGAAATGGCGTCTCTCTAGCCACTGCACCAGGGTCAGCCGTGTCTGACATCATCAAGATGTGACAGATGTGGGCAGATAATATACGCTGCATGTAAGGAAGATGATATATCCTCACACCTCCCTTTTAATAATGTTGTAAATATGTCTTATGGGAGAGATAATAGAGATACAGCATGCATAATGTCAGTTATGAATCAGACAGATAGGGTCTCATGCTCAGCACCGGGGAAGCCTGTCACAGCTCCTTTATGGATGGTGTCTTCAGTAGATTATGGTGTTGAGTGTGCCTTGAGTTATGGGAAGCAACAGCCCTTACTTGCACTGTGCTTCTAATAAGTCAAGGAATCACATGGGAGTGGCAATAGTACTGGTCGCCATGTCTAACCCACCCAGGTTCAAATTCAGGCTGGGCTGCTCCCAGCTGTGTGAGTTTGAGAGAATCACCTACTTCTCTCTGGGTCCAACATTAAGAACCTAGTGGAAAAGATCTCATTTTAAGGTGGAAATCATATTGGTAGGGCAAGTAGACTGGTTCTGTCCCTGGAAAATTCCAGCTCACTGCTCAATATGCAAAGCAGATCTTCTTGCAGAAAATGACTCTAGTTGGGATTTAGCTACTGGGCTCCTGAAATGGACCAGAGCATTCTTCAGCTGCCCTTGGGCACACTGGGTGAGGTAGAGAGCCCACCCTAACAAAATGAGGGTGGCTTAATACCTCTCATGAAAACACATGAGCATGGGAAAGCTGGAACCCTGGCCAGGCTCAGACACAGGGGCCCAGAGAGTGCAGCCCACCATGTCAGACATGGGAGCTGGCTGTCCAGGGCTCAACTCCAGCCTTCCTGTGTGTGTCACTTAGCCCGCGGAGTAAATTAAACTCTTTAAATTATCTGGGAGGATTTAAATACTGTGTTTAAAGTAGAAGCATTCCAGCAGCTGGCTCCCATGAAAAATTCTCAATATCGTCAAGATGTTGATTGGATCTGCTTTAGACTCTATTTGGTTTTTGTTTGCTTGGTTTGGTTTGATTTGTTTTGGGGTTTTTTGTTTGTTTGTTTTCTTTTTGTTTTTTGTGGGTTTTTTTGTTTGCTTTTGTTTTTGTTTTTTTAGGGTTTTTTGTTTGTTTGTTTATTTGTTTTTTGAGACAGGGTTTCTTTGTGAAACCCTAGCTGTTTTAGAACTAGCTCTGTAGAACAGGCTTGTCTTAAACTCAGAGAGATCCCCCTGCCTCTGCTTCCCAAGTGGCTGGGATTAAAGATATGCACCTTCACCTATTTGCTATTATGCCAAAGTCCCCATGGGCTTTTCTCTAATTAGATCACAGGCTAGCCCAAACTCTTTTAGCTTCACCATTTTTTCCAGAGGCTGTGAGTCTGGCCAGCTCTCTGGTGTTAGATGTTGCTGGGTGGCCCTGTTGTGACTCAAAGGTCACAGACTGACAGAGGGGATTATGTTACTCAGCTTTCAGGCACTATGACAAGATGCGTGAAAGAAGGAATTTCAAAGAAGAAAAGATTAATTTGGACTCCTGGTGAGAGAGATTTCAGTTCAAGGCCATTTGACCCTGTTGCTTGGTACATCATAAAAGAGCATTTACCAGAGAGAAGCTGCTCACCCCATAGTAGCCACAAAACAGAAAGGGTGAACATCCGGAGCAGTGACTCTAAACCTGTGGGAACAGTCCCTGTGGGTCCATCAGAAAACACAGATATTTCCCAAACAGTAGCCTAATTAGTTATGAAGTAGCAACAAAAATAATTTTATGCTTGGGAGACACCACAATATGAGGACTGTATTAAAGGGCCACAGCATTAGAAAGGTTAAGAACCACTGACCTGGAGTCACATGCCCTCCAAGGGCACAATGCCAGTGGCCTAACTTTCTCCCTCTAAGCTCCGCCTCTTAAAGGCTCCAGCTCCTCCAAATAGCACAACAGACAAATGGGAAAGGCTTCAGCACAGGGTCTTCTGGGACATTTAAATCCAAACCACAGCAGGAACCTCCCTGGCCTGGCCCATGACTAGATGTCAGGAAGGGGTTGATGTGGCCTGGGACTGATGGGAACCCAGGCTCCTGGTTCTGAAGCCACCATGCATTCCCCTTAAAAAGCATGTCATGAGCTTAGATCAAAAGATGAAATTAGTTTGGGAGGGGTGGCTTTGGCTGAGAGAAACCAATTTTCCTGGCACAAACATGATCAATGCATGCTCAGTGAATTCCCCTAGAAACTGTGAAATCGCATAGAAGATTTGATCAAGGTTTCCATCAACCACCAAGCTGTAATGACTGCTATGGTTTTTCTTAACTGGATTTTAATTTTTATGATTATGATTTGGGGACTGATGGAGCAGAGATGCCCCGGCCTCAGGATCTATCTTCCATTCCCTCCTGAGAAGCATTTGAAAAATTCAGGAAAACTCAGCTGCAAAAGAAAAGCATTTGGCTCTCAGTGTTTCAGATTGTGTTGCTGTTCCCCAACTTGGGGACAGCTCAGAAGCTGAACTGGAATCAATGGAGATAAAGAATGGAATAAACCACAACATGAATAGCTCTGAAAGTTAAAATCAGTGCAGAGGCTGGAAGGGAGAAAAGGGCAGCCTGCTCCCTGGTAGGCCCTGGGAAGGGTGAGGGTGGAGACCATTCTGATGCACTCCATCTCCTCTGCCCCTCATTTGAAAGCAGGAAGAAGAGAAGAAGGAGGAAGAAGAGAAGTCAAGGGTATGTGTCTACCCTCTGCCCCTTTCTCACAAAAAAAGCCCTTAGGAAACCACTTTGCTAAGAAATACAGAACTCTTGCTTAGTGAATAGAAGACTGAAAAATTTGGGGTAAAAAGTCATCTGTTAGCTGAGTGTGGTGAGTTTGAGGCTAGCCTTGGTGAGGCCCTGACAGTAAAGGAAGGAGAGTGGGAAGGGAGGGGTTGAATAAGGGTGTGAAAGGAGAAGAAGGGTGACCCCCATCCTTTCCTTTACCATCTCCTTCATTTTGTAAAATGCTTAGCCCCATTTTACAAAAGAGGGTAAGTAATTTCCCCCATGTTCATTTGAGCCTTGCATGGCTTCTGATATCCATTCACCTTCAACTCGGCTAGGAATTGCTCCTCGTGCTGACAGACAAATTATTTCCAAGGCTCCAAATCATACTTAGAAAGAGGATTCCCCAGGGCCAGCAGCCTGACCCTGCGCCTCTCACCACAATTAGACTCAAATCATTCTGTACCCAAGAGGATCAAACGTGTCCCTTTATGGCTCCAGGGGAAGAAATTTCATTCCACCTTGAACACACCATAAGCTTTTAGCATCCCCGTTCTCCACAGAGTGGTGCTGGCTAGAGTCTCACTGAATCCCTGTGCTGTAGGCTGGATCAAGCCCTGGACCAAGCTGAGGCTGAATGATGGGCTCTCTCCTCCTCTCCTCCTTCTGTCCTTAGTCTCAAAACTTTTGTCTTCTTTCTTTGCAACCCAGCACATGATCGGCCCAAAGCTGATATTAGGGCATATTAATTCTCTTGTTTGTAAGTTCTTCTGACATGCTAGAATACAAGGGCTGCAGAGGCAACTGGCCATCACTGTTCTTCCCCTGAAGGAGGCAGGTCTGGAAAGAACCTCTTCAACACATGGCTACAACACTGAGAGGTAAGAGCAAATGCACATCTAGAACTCCACAAGCCCAGGGAAGGGCCAGCACTGTCTCTTACAACCTACCAAGCAACTCCACACCATAAAGGAGATGGTGCTTTGGCTGTGTAGTCAGGGAGAGGGGATATCAGATGAGGTGGGAATAAAAGAATGCTTCTGCAGTTGGATCACAGAATGTATATCAGTGGACGTTCCAACAATTAAGCCCTGAAACTCAGCAGCTAGAAACAGAAAACATTTGTTCTTGTGTCTGTGGGTCTACAGGGTATGCAGGTGACTGTGGTGTGCTGGCCGGGGCTGTCTGGCAGTCATGTCTGCTATAAGACACAGTTAGCTGCACTCACTTCAGGCTATGCGTGGCTTAGGGAAGCTCCATATATATGGAGTGTTCTGGGCCCACCTGATATATGCCCTTCTCCCAGTGCAGGCTCACGGCCAGGAGGTCGATCAGGAGCATGCAAAGACTCCCATGACTTACACCAGGGTAGAACTCACTCCATGTCGTCGGCCAAGGAAGCCACGGTCAGCCTCCAACATAAAGGAGTGGGAAGAGTCACTTTGCCATTACTCGAAGAGTCTACAGAGTCACATGACAAAAAGCATGCACAAAGGGTCAGCAAGATGGCACCGTGGGTAAAAAGATCTTTCCACCAAACCTGAGAACTCGAGTTTGAGGCCTATAACCCACATGGTAGAAGGAAAGGACAAACTTCTGTTGATCATCCCCGACCACATGCAGAAATAAAGTGTGCATAGATAGTTTAATATGACTGCAGGATATGAATAACCACCCAAAGGATCCAACCATCCCTGAAAGAGTGGGATGTAGAAAAGGGGTATAAAGGTGGGACCCAGCAAATTTGCTTCAACCTTAAAGGAAATGCGGAGGGAGAGAACCTTGAGGGAGAAACGGCATTGAGTGTGTGGTACTCACAGCACACCTTATACCAAGCTCTAGCTTCCACCTTCTCCAAGGAAATGTCTGATGTGAAATCTACAGCATCCATGCAACAAAAAACAACAACAACAACAACAACAATATATATGTATATGTATATATAAGTCAGAGCCCAAGGAACAGAGAAGGGAACAGGTGACAGGCATCCCTGACTGGCTGGCCCCTTCCTCAGCTCCTCTCAGCTAGGAAAGACTGTGCAATCCAGTTTCCCTGATAGAATTTCAAAAGGTTCTTGCTTTACCAATTGAAGGGAGATGACAGAAAGAGATGGTGATGTTCTCCATGCCACTGCCCGCTCTCCATCTTAAATGCAACGAAGCCCTAGCTAAAGCATGTGGTTCCTGCTAGATGAACACGACACGCAATGAGAGATTGAGGGGAAAGTACAAAAATAGTCCTCGTCTTTAATGGCAACTGTGGTGACCCTGTGGCCTCCAGGGAGCACTTTAGGGAAGCAATAAGACTTCTTACGGTTTAACTAGTCCTGGAGCAATATATCATTCCCGTCTAAATGTGTTTCTGCCTGACCTGAGGCAGTACACTACTAACCTGGGGAGATAACAGAAAATATTTAAATGGTGCGTTGGCACAGAGCAGTCATGGAAAGAGGCAGGAAAGGTAACAGAAAGAAGCTCTGCACATAAAGGTGCTTTCTTATCCAGAGTTCTATTATTGTGAAGAAATGTCATGACCACAGTAACTCATATAAAGGAAAGCGTTTAATTGGGGCTGGCTCACAGTTTCAGAGATTTAGTCCCTTGTCATCATGGTGGGAAGCATGGTGGCACACAAACAGACACAGTGCTGGAGAGGTAACTGAGAGTTCTATTCCGGATGTGCAAAAATCAGGAGGAGAGAGCCTCTGGGCCTGACTTGGGCATTTGAAACCCCTAAGTCCACCCCCAGGAACACACTTTGGACAATAACACCACACCTCCTAATACCTCTCAAGAAATGCCACTCCCTAATGACCAAATATTCAAATATATGAGCCTATGGGGGATCATCCTTATTCAAACTACCATAGGTACTTACCATGGTGACTGGCCACCTGAGTTTGTCCCCAGGTCCTTCACAGAGAAAGGAGAGACCCAAGTCCTGCAAGTTGTCTTCTGACTTACACATGCTTCCATGGCATATGCAGGCTTCACCTCCACAATAAATAAATCTAAAAAAGAGTCAGGAATGTAGAAGCAAATAGCTTGGAACATGAGAAACACACACACACACACACACACACACACACACACACAGTAACCAGAGGCAACTTTGCCAATGATTTTGTTTAGATGATGGGGAGTGTCTTGCTCTGCCTGTCACAAGCAGAAGGCCACTGATGTCTTTTGGTGAGAGACAGTTGGAGGGGAAGGAGAGAAACGGGAGGGAAGGCCATAGTGAAGGGGGAGTTTGTTTTGGGGTCTTGGGGCACATCAAGGCATAACCACACAGTCTTCTTCCTCCTTCTGTTGGGGTCATACCCTTGACTTCAGGACACTGTGCTTCTGAGCTGACTGGATGGCCCAAACAAATCCCCTTTTCAGAACAGGTGTTCTCTCTAAGTTGTGCTCATCTGGGCAGAACATAGGCTTTGTGTGCAACAACAGGAAGAGGTATCTCAACTCTCTGTGAATTTGTTACATCTTTAATTTAGGGACGTTTTGAGAATATACAATGGAGAGATGAAGGAAATGCATAAAAATGCTGAAGATGAAGCACAGCCAGGGAGGCTGCCACACTCTGAGATGCAAATTTTGCATAGTCTTGAACTTGGAAGGATGTGAGGATCCAGTTACATGACCACTATGATTGTAGAGACTATGAAAAGGGAGCCAATCGAGAAAAAAGAAAGGACATCAAGAACTATTTCCTAGGACAGCATGTGGGCAATTGAGTGCAGCTGTGCCTAAAGCCAGAGGCTGAGCTCTTACCATTTCCATCCGGACGGTCTTCTACTTGAATAGAAGGATTTCTGATTCTAAGAGTGAGACAGAAGAGAGGGAGCAGGGACCCATGACCACCCTTTTGGCTTCCACACGCTAGCTCCAGCAGGCAATGACTCAATGCCTCCCAGCCCTCTCACAGAACTGTCCTGTTATCTACCATGACTAAGTCAGCAACTTTAACTCCTACCCGATGTGATAGAAAAGGCTGTTCTGCCCCTTTAATTCCCTTCTGTGCACTTGGGTCTCATGCTCTTCCCTCCAGCTGGAAGAGAGGAGCCACCCACCCAGTCTACCACTTCCAAGAGTCCATCCAGATGCTGTCACTATCCCCCAGAGTCTATCCAAGATGATGGCCGGGTTTTCAAGCAGCCAGCAGACTCTGTTGGGATGTAGCCCTCTGGGGTTCTCTACATGGCCAAAGGTCTTTATTTGGCAAGGGCTCCTAAGTGATTCTCAGAGCAAAGTTCGTTCAGAGCCCTGAACCACAGCAGGGTAGAGGCTGCTGAGGAGGCTGAGTGGCCACAGCTGTGTGGATTAAAGGTCTGTGCAGGCTGAGAGCCAGCCAATCACCCCAGGGCACCACCAGTGAGAGACAGGCAGCCAGAGCAAAGGACTAGGCCACAGAAGAGCTCTAGGTAGCCTTCTGCCATTAATCTCCCATCCTCGTTGAGATGGAATGGGGTTCAGCCACCGCAGCTCTATCTAACTGCTTCGTGTTTAGTAAGGAGTGTCCTAGTTACATTTCTATTGCTGTGATAAAATACCCCCAACAAAAAGCAAACTTAGGGGAGTTTACAACTCCAGAGTACAGTGCATCTGAATGGGGAGTTGAGAATGAATCATCTCACACCCTGAGCCTTGATCAGACACAAAGACAAGCATTCATGCATTCTGTGGCCAACTGCTGGCACCGGTGACCTCTGGCTATGATGGAGTGTAACCTGAAACTTTGAGATGTCATAAGCCCCTCCCTTCCCCTGCCCCAGTTGCATTTTGTTAGTATATTTTGTCATAGCAACAGAAATGAAACTAAAACGGGGGGATAAAGAGAGCCGAGAGGGACCTGTGCCAGACTGTGTGCCAAGCCTGCCGCCATGGAAGAGTCACCTCTGAAACCAAATAGAACACACTGCTCAGGGAGAAGCAGGGAGGACAGAGGGACACACACCATAGCCTAAAGTCGGTCTCAAGTGGCTTCAGGACTGAGGCAAGGAAAAAACGGGTGGATGAACCACAATGGGAACAGTCCATAGAAACTGAAGAGCTCCGCCCTGTCGGCAAAAGCAACCGGAGCTTCACACAAGGGAGGGCGGGTACTGTTAGTGATTCCTAAAGAAGCCAGAAGCTTGCAGAATTAACTTTTTAAATAATATCTTTTTATATTTGAAAATATGATTATATCATTTGCCCTATCTCTTTCCTCCCTCCAACCACTCCTGCAACCCCCTTGCTTTCTCTCAAATTCATGCCCTCTTTTTCTTTAACAGTTGTTTTGTGTATACCTATGTATATGTACATATTTCTAAATACATAAATGTGACATGCTCAGTCCAAATAATGTTACATCTATGTTCGTGACCTCAGAGCTGACCACTTGGCATTGGATAACCAACTGGGAGACCCTTCCCTGGGAAAGACTATTTCTCCTGTTCTCAGTACTCACCAGTTGCCCATAGTTTTTTGTCTAGGGTTGAGGCCTGGTTAGCTTTGCCCCTCCCATGTTAGCATGTCCACTGGTATCATCATTGTTCAGTTCTTGCTTGGGCAGCCATGATGTTGAGGCCTTATTGGTGAAGCCTCTCTGGTATTCCTGGGAGACATAATCTCATAGCAAACTTCCTGTTCCCCTGGTTCCTACAATCTTTCCACTCCCTCTTCCATAATGATCCCTGAGCCTTAGGAGGAAGGGCTGTGTTATAGATGTGTCCTTCCATTGAAACTTGCCACCACATGATTTCTGGTTCTCTGCATTTTGAACTGCTGTTGTTTTCTATGATCCACTCTGATGTGGAGAAGTTTCTTTGAGGAGGGGTGAGAACTACAGATAAATATTCGGAATGTACTTGGAACTTATGCTGGTTTAGTAAGGTGGCAGCTCTCTATTTCTTTTGTGGTTTTCCAACTTAATAGAGTACAGATTTTTAAAGTAGTACCTTGTAATATTCTGAGTTTCTTTGGTGTCTGTTGTGATGTTTTCCTGTTCATTAGTTTGGGCCCTCTCTTTCTTTCTTTTGATTAGTTGGGACAAGATGCCTGTCGATCTTGTTTATCGTCTCAAAGAGTCAACTCTTAAATTTACTGAGTCTTAGAATTGTTTTCTGTGTTTCTATTTCATTAATTTAGGCTCTGGTTTTTATTATTTCTTGAGATATATATACATATATATGTGCATATATATATATATATATATATATATATATATATATATGCTAGTTTGGGGCTTTGTTTGTACTTGTTTCTCCAAATTTGTAAGCTGCATCATTAAGCCATTCATGCTCCTTCTGTTTTTTTTTTTTAATGTAGGCTCTTAGAACGATAAATGTCCCTCAAAGAACTGCTTTTAATGTATTCCAGAGATTTCAATGTGCTGTGTTTTCATATCCATTTAGTTCCAGGGATTATTTGTTTTTGTTTTTTCAAGGCAGGGTTTGTGTGTGTAGCCTTGGCTGTCCTGAAACTCACTTTGTAGAGCAGACTGGCCTCAAAATCAGATCCATCTGCCTCTGCCTCCCAAGTGCTGGGATTAAAGATGTGTGCCACCATGTCCAGAGAGTTCCAAGGGTCTTTTAACTTCCTCTTTGATTTCTTTTTTGATCCACTCATCATTTACTAATGGGTTGTTTAATCTACATACATTTGTACACTTTCAAGTTTGTTTGCTGTGAACTTTAAATTTTATTACATACGGTCAAACAGGATACAGAGCTATTTTAATCTTTCTGAACTTGTTAAGATTTGTTTTGTGTCTCAGGATGTGCTCTATTCTAGAGAAACTTCCATGAGCTGCTGAGTAGAATGTACATTTTTTGGTGTTTAAGTGGAATAGTCTGTAGATATCTGTTAGTTCATTTGATGTATGGTATGTGATGTTTCTCTGCTTATCTTTTGTCCCAATGACATGTCTGTTGGAGACAGTGGGATACTGATATCACCTCCTCTTAATGAGTTGATGCTAATCCGTGACTTTAGTTCCAGCAGTACACTTTTTATAGAGCTGGGCACCCCTCAGTTTGGTGCATATAGGTTTAGAATAGCAATGTCTCCTTGGTCAACGGCTCCCCTGATTAGAATTCAGTGTCCCTCTTTGTATTCTCTAATAAGTTTTAGTTTGAGGTATATTTTGTTGGATATTAGAATAATGATGCCTGTTTGCTTTCTGGTCCCATTGACTGGAATACTTTTGTCTATCCCTTTACTTTAGGCAGTACCTAAAGCTAAGGTGTGTTATTATAGACAACAGATAGACAAACAGATTTGTTCTGTAGACAAACAGATTTTGTTTCTTGATCCACTCAGCCATCGTAGGTCTTTTGATTGGGGAATTGAGGCCATTACTGTTTAAAGTTATTATTGAAAGGTGTGTTTTGATTGCAGTCACTGTGCTCTTGAATGTTGGTGTTGTTTGTGGTCTTAGTGGTCTTAGGACTTCGTGTTTTAGTAAGCTTAGGTTCCTTTTTCTTTCTATGGTTTCTCAGTTATACTAAGAAATATTTTGAGCCCAAAATATTGCTTGATGCATTTTCTTCAGATGTAGTCTGTTGGGGATATATATATGTTGTTTATAACTTGAAAAGTTTTTCTTTCTCCTTCAAATACGGCATAGTGTTGCTGGGACTACTACTCTAGGTTGGCCATAATGGTCTGTTAGGACTTAGAATGCATTATTCCAGGGTCCTGAGGCTTTCAAAGTTTCCAATGAGAATTTAGCTGTTATTTTATGTATAACTTGCATTTTTCTGTCATGAAACATTTGATATAATTTCTTTGTTTTGTATACTTAGTGTTTTAACTATGATATGCTGTGGAGTTTTCTTTCTTGGTTTTGTCTATTTGGTGTTCTCTGTGTTTCTTATATCTGTATTGCTCAGATGGAATGAAGTCAGGTTGGGCATAGTGGGGTAACAGCAGGGCTGGCATGTGCATCCTGGCCTAAGCCTAGAGTTTGGTGGTAGATCTGGAGGCTGAAGAGGGTACACAGAGAGGAGGATCAAGGCAGGTAGACCCTAGTAAGGGATTTGCAGAATCTGGCTAATCTGGGAGGCTTCATGTTGTGTGGGAGGGGCCTGTAGATCATGGAAAGGCAGGGAGGAGATGGAAGGGTGGACCCTGGCAGAAGTCTAGAGCTTGAGACAATGCAGGCAGGAATGAGACCTGATTACACTGGCCAAAGCATGTGATGTAGGACCCAAGTTAGATCTGGAGATTGGGGAAGGTATGTGGAGGGACTGCTCAGGCAGACTCATCACCCAGCAAGATCCCAGTGAAAGGCGTCAGAATTAACTCTTAAAAGAAATACTTTCACTTTTAAATAATCCATACTATATTTTGTGTTTTTCTTGTCCACAATGTTAAAATTAAACTTAGTTTCCTACACTCTAAGTAAGCACCCTAACACTGATCTATGTCATCAGCCGTTGGCTTTCTGGGGTGGGGTTTGACTATGTAGCCTAGGCTGACCCTTTGTCCTCCTGCCTAAACTATTACACCATGCACTTCTTCCTTTTTTTCCCTAGGACAACACAGACCTGTAGTTTCCCATCTAGCAACAAGGAATTAAGTTTCTATTTCATCCTAAAAACAAGTTAACATTTGAACAAACTCAGAAATCAACAACTCATCAAAGAAATGAAGTCACAGGGCAAACGCCTGCCACCAGACTGGAAATTCAGACAGGCAAATACAGAGAGTGACAACATATCAGAACTGAGAGGCAAGAGACCTTTGCAGGGACCAGTGACAGGCATGAAAATCTGCACTTGGTGAGTTTCCAGAAGCTCAATGTGGACAAGTCTAAGAGTGAAATTCCCAGGATCCAATCACTGGAGGTCGCCATGGCTGGAGGAGTTTCACCTCCACCACTGTAACATGGATCTTATAAGGAAATCAGAGAAAAATCCCATTCACTTTCAACAAGGAAAGGACAAAGAATCCATTTTTTTTTTAATTTTCCAAAACATTTTGCTTGTCTGTTAAAAGGATTGCTCTTAGGAAAAACTATTTCTGCTCAGTTTAACTTCTGGGAGCTTTATTGGCTCAAACTCACCAAGGGAAGAGCAAATACTCAAATTCAGCCTATTCCAACCATCCTGCCCATTCTAAGAGGACCAGGGGTAACCATGGAGATCATAGTCAGAGATGCAGAATCACCAAGAGACTGGGGCATGGCCATGGGGCTGTACACTGTGCCTCCTCAGCCAGCACCAACACTGTGTCGCTGCTCCTCCCCACTGTACCCATCCACTTTTCAGCAAAGGGCATCTAGGCAACCTCAAGAGCAGAGCACACAGACACTGTCTAAAGTTCCAGACGCTGGCACAACAGGAATGCTGACTGCTCAGAAGAAATATGCTTTTAACATTATGCTCAGTATGCTAAGAGCTTTATGAAGGGATGTGTCCATGAGAACAGACAGGTAATATCAGTAGAGACATAAAAATATCAAGAAAGAAATGTTTTAAAGAAAGAAATGCTGATGGTTAGATAAGTGTGAACAACACTATAACAGAAATGAAGAATGAGATGGTCTCACACCTAAAATGCCATTTCACAGGCACATGGACCTGAGGTCTGATTCCTAACATCTGTGTAAAAGCAGGCTACACCGTGGATACTGGAAACCCTAGTGCTATCAGGGAGATATAGGAGATCCCTGGGACTTTCAGCCTACCTTAAACAGCAAACTTCATGTCCTAGGTGTGTCCATCTTGGCATCAACCTTTGACCTCTACATACACTCTCAAGAGAGAACACACTGGCACACATGCATTCACACAGAGAGAACAAACAAATGATGTGAGGCTATGGAGTTTAGCCCATAGTACTTGCCTAGCATTTGCAGGGCTGTGAGTTCTATCTCAAACACAGAAGAAGGGAAGGAGGGAAGAAAACAGGGGAAAGATGGGAGAGTGAAAAGCTCATTGAAAGGCAGAACATCTCTAAGAAGAATCTCCGAGCTTGAAGACATGACAGTAGACACTTATAAAACTAGACAGCAAAGAGGGGGGGAAAAAGGCAGAGTATCCCAAACTTGTGGGATTACAGAGTTACCTGCCTGTGGCATGAATAGAAGGAGAGTGTACCAACCCATTCTGTATCAGAGAAATTTCACAGTGACCACCAACATGCATCCATCCATGTGGCTTTAAAGAAAGAAAACAGAAATTTCTTCTTGGAGTAGGTTGACCCAAAGAGAGTCCAACTTGGAATTTTCTTCTTCTCTTCCTATGTCTCCCAATTATCTCTAGTGTGTGGTGACTGGGCTGTCTATGTTGACTGTCTGTGGTGTGTGCTTGATCCTTCCATCCCTGTTATTGACCTCTGATGCCTGTGTGTGTTGAGTGTGTGGTGACTGGGCTGTCTATGTTGACTGTCTGTGGTGTGTGCTTGATCCTTCCATCCCTGTTATCGACCTCTGATGCCTGTGTGTGTTGTGCCTGTCCCTGACAAAGGGCTTCGCTCTGTGTTTATTAAACAGCACAGAGAACATGGCACGGGAAAGAACTAAGGAATCCCTTATAGAAAACTTTATCAGAGCTTCACAAGGGAAGACGCTACTTTGCTGACCCCCAACTGACCCAGAACAGCACTCAAAACTTCACAGGAATAACAACCTGCATCCCATAATGCTTCTTACATTTAGGGGATATTTGTTTTTTAAAGTTGGTTTCGACCTGTTAGCTGCTTTTAACAAATGATTGCTACAACACACACACACACACACACACACACACACACACACAGAGAGAGAGAGAGAGAGAGAGAGAGAGAGAGAGAGAGAGAGAGAAGAGAATACATTAATTTGGGTCAGGAACAATGAAGAGCCAAGGAAGAGTACAAAACTTAAGAGCTTAGGCTGTAAAATCAATTGCATGGAAAATTCAAGGCACAGCAATGTGCTACATTGTTCTTTTAAAAGGAGAATGAACTTAAACAGGCTAAGTACACAGTAGGACTTAATGTGGTTGCAAGGTCTAGAAAATTTCACTCTTTGAAAACAAGAGATGTTTTCAGAAAAGTATATCACCACAGAAGAGGACAAAGAAGAGGCTACAGAAGCAGTGTGTGGTACAACAGTGGCTAAAAGTCTCCCCCAAATTAGTGCTGCATACCACACTGTGGACCCAGTGAACTCAGAGGACACCCAAGAGATGTACACAAAACAACAATACACTGCATCTTGATAAACCATATTCAAACATCTTACACTCAAAACTCAAGAAACATGATGAAAAACACTAGGGTGAGGGAGACACCTTACCTCTGGAGGAGCAAAGGTAGAAACTACATCTGACCCTCCTAGGAATCCACATGAGGGAAAAGACACTGGAGTGGAGGAAAGTCAGCCAACAAACAGACTACACTCTATACAATTTCACCCCAACAGGAGAGGCTCATTAAAGACCTTCTCAGACAAAATGTGAGAGAATGTGTTGCCAACAGACCCATCCTGCAAAGAATATTCAAAGTGATTCTTTAGAACCCAGGGAAACAATAAAGAGAAACAGTTGCACAGAGGATGGGAGCTCATCGGAGACTGAAGATGAAAAAGCGAGGATAAATCTTTTCTTAATCTTTTTATTTTAACGCTTTCTTTTAGATTTAGTTGTTTCGTGTTTGTGAGTGCTTTGCCTGCATGTACGCATGCGGTCCAAGTGCATGCCTGGTGTCCACAATAAAAATTACAAGAGGACATCAGATCCCCTGGAACTGGAGTTAGAGATGGTTTTAAGTCACTATATGGATGCTGGGAACTGAACCCTAGTCCTCTGCAAGAGCAGTAATTGCTCCAAACCATGGAGCCATCTCTCTAGCACTCATAACTTTCCTTATTAATTGATCTACAAAAATGAGACTCTATCCAAAATAGTAAGACCTTGCAATGTAACTGTGCATGTGTGCGCGTGTGTGTGTGTGTGTGTGTCTGTGTGTGCTGAACATGTATGTATACACATGCACTACAACTCCAGGATAAATATTTAAAATGGGGGGAGAGGATAAGGAGGAAGAGGGGGAGGAGGAAGAAATAAATAGTTGTTTATATACTAAGAGAAGGGAAAAAACGAAGTCATATAAGATATTTGACTAAATCTACAAAAAGCGGGAAATGTGTGGAAGAAAGACAGATGTAAGAACAAAGAAAAAGATCGAGGAACAGAAATCTGAAACAAATATGGTCACTATTAACCTAAGAGTTTCAGCAATCACTTTAATCCTCAGTGTCACACTGACATCAATTCAAGTGTGAGACAGGACCAGGAACACAAGGCTCAGCCAGAACCTGTCTACAAGAAACACTCTTTGGAGGCTGGAGACAGCTCAAAGGTTAAGAGCACCGGCTGCTCTTCTAGAGGAAACAAGTTCAGCTCTCAGCCCTCATGTGTTGGCTCACAACTGTCTGTAACTCCACTTCCAGAGGACCAAATGCCCTCTTCTGACCTCCAAGGACACTGCACACACATATGCAGGGAAAACATCCATACAATAAATAAATAGATTTTTGAGAAAAAGTAAAGAAAACCACTTTATTTGTGAAAACACATGTGAACTAAAGCCAAAGAGGAGGAAATACACCATTCTAAGTAGGGGTAACAGACTGCAAAGCAAGGGGGGGGTTATAAAGTACAAAGAGGTGCAGTGTGTGTTTGTAAATAATAACAATCCAAGAATATTTGATGGCATGTATGGCCTCACAGAAGAACATAAAAATATGCAAGGCAAAAGCAGAAGTATAAGGAGAATTCAGTACATCCACTATAAATTACACTTGGAGAATCTGTTACCATAAGGACCTGGTAGAACTCAGGGGTTAGCACCACCAAGCAACTGAATATAATGGATAGATCAAGATAGACCACATGCTAGGCCATAAGATACACTTGCACAATCTTAAATCATATGCTATGTGCTTCAGACCTCAGTGGAACTGAACCGGACCTGACAGCAAATAACTGAACAGTAAACAAATAACTTCTAGATGCATAAGAGCCAAAGAGGAAATCCAGAGGCAATTTTGAAATATTTTAGATCAAATATGATGAAAAAATAAAATAAAAGTTAACGAAATTTGTGAGATTCAAAGGAAGACACGCTAATGAAGGAATTTCAACCATCAAGTGAAAACGTCAGGAGAGAAGAAGCGCTAAGAAGACTGTAATTGTAAGCATCTAATCCTGGGAAACTAGAAAAAGAGCACCAAATTTACCCCCGTGATGCAGTAAAATTAACCAAAATAGAGCATGAGTCAGCAAAACTGACAACAATGGAATAAACATGAAAATTGTTTGTTTGAGACTATGTAGCATTGAATGGCCTGGAACTCATTACATAGACCATGCCAACCTCAAATTCACAGTGTTTTGCCTGCTTTTGCCTCCCTAGCACTGGAATTAAAGGCATGCTCCACACACCTGGCCCAAAATTGGTTATTCAAAAGATCAATAAAACCTATAATCCACTATCCTGGCTAAATTACAAAAGGGAAAAGAGTAAAAACAAATTACTTATGCCAGGAATGGAAAGAAGGTATCATCATAGATCCCACAGACAGTGAAATAATGACAGAATTTTATAAACAAACTCATGTCCACAAGCTTAGTAATGTGGAGGAAATGAACCGATTCTATGAAAGATATAATGTTTCAAAGAGAAGATCCATCTAGAAAGGACTGAATCTATTAATTAAGTTGAATTAATAACTAATTCCCTTCCAAAACCCAAGCTCCAGCCTACATGGGTCCATTGATAATTCTATCAAGCATCTATCTAACTTGTATGGTGGTGGTGTACACCTGTAATCCCAGTACCCAGGGAGCTGAGGCAGAAGCATCATAAATTTAAGAAAGGCCTGGGTTAAATAGTGAGCTTAAATAGGGCATCTCTATAACCCTCACCCCTAGCCTCATGGACTATCTTGGGAGAGAGCATGGGAAGACTGAAATGAAGTGCAGCAATGTCTTCTGGGCATGACTGCCACACTTATGAATTCATAGAAGCCATGGTTCCCTGCACTGGTTCACAAGATCAAGCCAATCACCCATGTAGCGTGGAGCAGGGAGAGGCCAACGAGGCCACACCCCTAATTCAAGATCTATTGACAGTTAATGGTTTCTGGGGAAGGAAGAGTCCTTTTTTCATTAAGGGTGAAGGATGTGGCCCCTTTGGTGGATTATACTCCAGTGGATGGACCCACATCTGTAACACAAGGGCAGCACAATTTGGAATCTGTAAACTACTTTAAAAAGGAAGGGAAACTATGAGTTGTGCAGTGGGGTCAAAAGGATCCAAATTGTATGCATGCATGAAATTCTCAAAAATAATAATACTTTATAGTTTTTAAAACCTTCTCATAAAATTGGGAATAGACAACTATGTAGTTAGCATAATAAAGACTACCTACAAAGTAAACTACATCAAATTATTCTATGAGAAATTCAATGAGTGTGGTGTGTGTGTGTGTGTGTGTGTGTGTGTGTGTGTGTATTAGGACTAAGCAAAGATATTTTCTTTCTTCATTACTTTCAACATCACTATACTGGAAATTTTAGCTAGTAAAATAAGATAAGAAAAGGACCAGCCCCTAGAGGCATTGCAGATGTGGCTGCTGTGTCACATGTATATGTAGGTAGTACAGAGGAGAGAGGCTATGTCTACATTCAGTGTTCTGACCTATAAACATCTGATGAATAGTAGCCTAACATTCCTGGGGCAAAAAGCAAGCTGGAGATTAAACCCAGTTCAGTGTCATGGAGTCCAGATAGGGAGCTAGCCTATGACAACCACTAGTCCAGCACCAGGCAAGCACCAGATGGGCTCTCAGGACAGGAAGCAAGTCAGAGTCTAGAAGAACCTTGCCTGGCCCTGGATGTGAAGGTTGTGGGTGAACTGGCCCTGAGGGTATGAGTGTGGGAGAGCTAGTCCTGCCTTTTGTCTGCTTTTTGGTGGTGGTGGTGAGGGAGAGATCCCTTCCCCTCCCTTTATCCCTCACCACCAGTGGCAGACAGGAGATCTGGTACTCATGGGGTCACAAGAGCAGAAGAGTGGTCCCTGTCCCTCATATGTTGCAGCACTCAGGAGAGCAGGCCCTGTACCTCACCTGGGCAGCACAATACAGCTAAGCCTGTGTAGAAAAAAAATATAACTAATTAAACTATTTAACCAGTATTTATATTATATTTAATTGGTTGGTGAGTTAATCCTTAACCCACCATTATAAATGAATACACATAGACACCACATGGATCTTTAAAAGCCTAGGCCTGGGTTGTGCAATCCTAGCTCATCTAAGCTAGTCATAACTCTACTACCTAAATATAACCCCATATATACATACGTCCCTTTGGACTTTTATTCTCCACACTAAACTGATGTTCCAGGCCACATGGAAGGATGTTCTTTAATCTACCCCATGGCGTGTCTTCCTTTTTTACTCCTGGCTTCTTCTCCAGCAACCTTCCTCTTCCCAAGATGCTCTGTATCTCTCTAAAAAGCCCACGAACCTTAATCCTGCCTACCTCTGTCTTTGCCCAATCTCCAGGCCTCAGCATTTATTTAACCAATCAGAGTCAATTAAGTAACAGACAGCAAACAGGACCAATTAACATTTAGAATGCTTAACACCACCCCATCAGGCCTAGTTGTGGGGGCTGTGAGTGAGCCAGCCCTGAGGCTGTGAGTGCAAGGGAACCAGTGCTGCCATTTGTCTGCTTTTCAGTGGTATTGGCAAGAGAGAGATCCCCTCCACTCTCTGTTGCCCTCACCACAGGTAGTGGACAACAGAGTTGGGGGCCTGATGGGGTCATGAGAGCAAGAGAACTGGTCCAACCCCTTACCTGCTGTAGCTCTCGGGAGAGCAGGCTTTGCACCTTACCTGTGTAGTTCAGTAGAACTGGCCCTGGATTTGGGGGTTGCAGGCCCACCCCAACATATACCCCATGGACGAACTTCTAGAGTGCATGAAGAGTCCAGTTCCACAGGCCCAAAACTACAGGATCTCCATGAGATAGGACAACAGGATATTTGAAAGCAGTCCCAGTGAGGTTCCAGTATTGACAAAGTAGCAGAAGCCAGAGGCCTCCTACGAGACCAAGGAGTCATTATAATGAACATTTGCAAGCAAAAAAAGTGTGGACAAAAGGGAATATTGTGGGACATGATGTTTTATTGCTTTGTTTTGTTTTTTTTTTTTATATTGAGAGAGATTTCAAGGGTTGAGGGTGGGTCTGAGGGGAGGTGGAAGATGAGAGGGAACAGTGTACATGATGTGAAATTCACAAAATAAAAAAAAACAATAAAAAGAAAAAAGAGAAAAGGAAATGACAGGCACACAATTTAGAAAGTCAAAACTAAAAGAATCTTTCCTCAGAGGTGACAAAATCTAAAATAACTGATACAGAGAGAGAGGTGCCAGGAAAATATATACATGGTTAATATACAGAAGGCAGCCATAATTCCACACACCTACAATAAAAGATTGGAATTTGAAATTTAGAACCTATTTTCTACATTACCCTCACAGGCCTCAACTACTAAGAGAGCACCCTGACGCCTGCTCTGTATGCCGACCTGGGCTGTGAGTGAGGCTCACCCTGACACCCCTCCCAGGATTCCCTCTTCAGCAGCACTTGAAAACTCAAGCAACACCAGTGCTGTAACAGTGTTCCATGATCTGCTGCTTAATGGACTAGGTAATACCTTTGTTAGTGTGGTAGTTGAGGGCAGATGATGGTGGTGAGAATCTCATTTCTATGTGATTATCCAGGAATCAAGCATCTTAATTTACCTCCACATCCTAGAGTCTCGAGCTTCCTCTGCAACAGAGTTAAGAGAAAGGAGGAGATGCATACGCACTTCTCAGTCCCCTCGCCTTTTATCACTGCCCAGTCAGTGACCTATCCATCCACAAGGCAGATGGAGGACACTCCTACTAATGCTAAGAGAAGATCCCAAAAGCAAGAATTTACACCAGGGCCAATGGTGTTCTTAATAGCTGGCCTAGACTGAGTGTGGATAAGTTAGTTAATGTCTTATCTTCTCTGTGAAGCACTGAGGAGAACGACCAAGCAGGACCTGAAACCCGCACTGTCCTGTCTTTGCTGAGCCTCCTGGGATAGTCACCATACCTCTCTGAGCTTCTGCTTCCTCATGCTACAGGAAACCCTCAACTACTCGATCTTCACTTTCTCCAAAAGTTTCAGGTACCCTGGCTCAGAATTTCCTCCTGTCCCCATGCATGAGGCCTGACCCCATTACAGAATGATCTAAAATCACGAGACTTGGCTCTCTGCCACTCACAGGGGTTGGCTTAAGGACCCTCCTTCATGAGTGTCATGAGTGGACTCCTGTTCTAGAAAAATAAATAAATGTGCTGGATCAGGGAGGAGCAGAAGAAAGGACAAGTTTCCCAAGCTTGGAGCAGAGGGTGCAAGGGGCATGTGAACAGCACTTTGAGGAAGGGAAGGAGAGAAGATGAGGATCGTGGCATAAAAATGTAAAACCAGAGTGGATGTGTAGAAGAGTGGAAAGAGGGAAGAGATGGGGCAAAGAGTTCCAAAGGGAAAGAAACAAATGAGAAGGAAGAGATGTGGGGAAGAAGGAAAAGGGGGAAGAAGGGGCGGGGGGAAGGAGAAAGGGAGGGAGGGAGGAGTGGAGGAGAAAGGGGTGGAAGGGAGATCTGAAGGCACTGGAGCCTCCAGAAGACCTCTCTGGGACCCCACTTCTAGGGACAGAGCCCAGTGTCACAGTGATCTGGGAACTGCCCAGAAATCCAGGCCACCAACCTGTGTCGGGTGAAGCAGCAGGCAGGCGCCTGGAATCCACAGCTTAATAGGAGTCAGCATTTTATTGTCAAGAGCATGTGCCAGTCTTGTCCAAATCAATTAATTCCTTAATCGCCCTGAGTGGTGCGAGATGCCAAGCGGCCGTGCAGGAGCGATGAGTCTTAGTCGTATTTAACTGCCATGCGCTTCTGACACCGTAAAGCATCCTCGAGGCTGCACAATAAAGCCCAAAGTTTAATTGGTGGGTAACAAGGCCCCAGGCAATTGTACCTTATTAATGCTGACAACAGGAGTATGTCCACGAGGCTGCAACAGCCGGCTACTTAGAGCAATCCCAGCGGGCCGGCGCCAGGAGCAATGCACGGTCCAGTGGCAGAGAGTCTTAGGATCTCCTCCACCGAGGGATCTTCCACAAACATAAATCTGTAAATAAGTCATAACACCCCCCCCCTCCATCTACTCTTACCCAAGGGACCACCATACTGCAAGGATAGGAGCAGAAATAATAGAAGCACAGAGATCTGAGATTCATGGGGACAGATGGGTAAAAATTGGAGGAAAATCCTCTGTAAATCGGTTATGGCTGCCATATGCATTTGTACAGGTTGTATACAGCACATTACTTCTTACTTAAAGGATGTGAGTAGAGACTGGAATTCTAGGCTTAGCTCTTCCCACCCAGTTGTTGGTTTTGTTGGGGGAACTGTAGTCAGCCTTAGCCCAATGTCCAGTGCTAATGGAACATTTTCATCTACTAACACCAAAGGTACATCTTTTGCAGGTTTATAATGAGATGTCTGAGGTAGATATGGCAGTGGAGCTGGCACAGTCAATCATATCCCTTACAAACTATGGAAACAGGGCTGCAAAGAGGAGCAGGGAGCCCAGCCTCAGTCCCCAGCCCAGCTTAGACCAGAAAAACATGGCAGCTGCCGCTGAGTATAGGTTTTCTTGCTGGAGCAGAGGGGAGGCTCAACCACTGGCTTCATGCTTCCAAAAAGCCATCACTCTGGGCACAGATGTCACCTCCAGATGAGGCCACAGAGATGCCCTGGAATAGAAGAAGCCTTGTGTCTGTGTCCAGAACCCGGTTTGAGTCTCTGGATCTGCCTGCCTTGGTCTTTTGGGTTTTGTTTTGTTTTGTTTTGTTTACTTTTAAGACAAGGTCTCATTAGCTTATTCTGACCTCAAATTTATAATCCTCCTGCCTCAGCCTTCCAAGTACTGAGATCACAGACCCATTGGTCCACTGGGTCCACTGTACCCATTACACATATAGGCTTTAGTAATTCATGCAATTATCTTGTGGATGGCACAATTATATTTCCCTGGGCTTTTTGCCTGCTAAAAGCATTATTTCATTAAATATAATATTTCAAATATGAATTGATTTTCATGACCTCACTCTAGAGTATTTCTTTACTTTACAAAAGATCTTATGGTTCTCAAAATGGCAAACATCTGAGGCTCTCCCTATGCCTGAGGGAGCCCAGACTCCAGAATGACAAGAGCATATAGCTTGCCCTGCTCAAGTCCCTGGGTATGTGACATGAGTGCTTGGAGACACTAGATGTCCATTTGAGAAGATAGGACCGAATGACAAGCTACCTTCTGAGGGTGACATTGCTTAATCCCATTCTATTCATTCAGTCATTCAACAAACACATGTTAATGCCTGCTGCCATTTATACAAGAATCAACATACTGGCCTCACAGCTCACAGGATCTCAGGCAAATAACTACATGGCCAGGGTATTGGAGAACAGGTCTGAGACCACCTCAGCTCTAGTACAGGAAGTGCCTGGGACCCATCAGCCCTTGATGTCACTGATCTTACAGCTTTCCACAGCAAGGGCACACAGGTAGTGTCAATGATTCATTTGTCATGGGCTTCCGTTTTGCTTTCTTTCTCAGTCTGCATGAGCTCTCCTTGAAGCTAACTACATCTTATTAAAAGCCAGTGCCCTAAAGTATAAACTCATATAGCACACAGTAGGACTTCTTACTGCTTTACCATCTAGAAAGGGATGCCATGGCCCAGCCCAGCAGTCCTCATGTTGGTGCCTGGGCTAATAGTTTTTCCTACAACTCAGCCCTAAAACACTCACATAAACATATTTCACACTGTCTGTAAGACCAAGTAGCAGGGATCTGAGATTTTGCAACCCCTGAGGTCTCTGTTGAAAATGCCTGGTTACTACCCTTTCCTTGAACAACACAGAAGTAATGATCAAAGTCAGGACTTCAGACACTGAAAAGTGGGTTCCACATAATTTGCACATGCCATAAAATATCATTTTCTTTTCATTTTTTAACTCAACAATTTAAATTTTGGAACTTATTCTTAAATCCTAACAAATGAGGATGCATGAACTCCTGCCCAGCTGTTGTCAATGTCTCCTCCAACTTTTGAAGAACAGTCCCATTTGTTTCTTTCCTTATTTCTACTACCAGCCACCAAAGTTTCTACAGATTTATCTGTGCCAATCATATGGCATCTTAAGGACAGACCATGAGACACCTCCCCTTGAGATGTGAACACCCATTTGTTAGAGTAAATTTATATGATTGTGTTTGCTTCTCAGTTTTTCTCTTAACCCAACTATCACCCAAATAATTGAGACTCTATTGTATTATTTGTTAAACAAGCTTCACAACACAATAACTAAACAGTTATAATTCAATTCTTAACCCCCTAAGCTAGTCTGGCTTCCTCTCAGTATAAATCCCAGAGATACTTGCACTTTGTGGCTTTCCTTCTTCAGTTCCTCTCTCCTGATGTCTCTTCCACCTCTGTCTGTGACTGAATCCCCTATTTCCTTCATCTAGCTCCTCCTCCCCTGGAAGGGTGAAAGTCCAGCCCTATTTCTCTTCCCTTCTCAGTGATTGTTTGTAGGCTACTTTATTGGCATATCAGGGGACAATTGGGAAGCAGTGTTTATACAACATTGAGAAGGTAGATCTCAGAACAGGGATTACAACCAGATATGGGGGGGGGATACAGAAATCAGCATTTGAATTACACAAAAACCTTATGCCTACACCCATTTACAGAAGACCATGCCACAAGCTCCTAAGTATGATATGACTATCTTATCTGTATTTCTAACATAGGATCCTCCTTGGTCTTGTTTGGTCTTTCAGGGCCCTAATACTGCATAATTAATTACCTTTGAAATATTTAGTTTAAGTCTCTTCCTAACTAAACCTCAACTGATAAGCCCCTGTTTTATAGACTGAGAACTGAGGCTCCCAGAAACTTAGGACTTGTCTGGGTCAATATAGTAAGTCACAGGTATTTATCATAACAGAAAAAAAGGACATAGGCACACTGAACCTGGGCTGGCTCACTGTGCAGAATTAGACTCAGAGCCAGTGTGTGCTACAGAACACAGACTTCACAGATTATTCAACTCCAAGCAATCATAGCACAGTCTAGCATCTTGCAGGCACCACATTTCAATGGCTCCCTGAGTTCATGATGAGTGGTGTTCTCAAATCTTTGAGCCTAGTACAGTCCCGGACACAAAGTAAGATACAACAGGAAGCTATTGCAGAAAAGTATAAAGGATTTTTATTAGTCATTCGTCTTCTTTCTATGACAACACACCTGATGAAAACAGCCTGAGGAAGGAGAGGTTTGTTCTGAGTCACCATTGATTAAGGGAGATGGTCTATCACACAAGGAAGGCACAACACCAGAAGCAGAAAGTCGGTGCTCACATTGTACACACTGTCAGGAAGCAGAGAGAGGTGGATGCTGGTGTTCAACTTCCTTTCTTGATTTTCATTTTGTTTTATTTATTATTTCTCTACTGTTTTTAAATGTTTTTATGAAGAGTTTCCTTTGATAATTTCTTACATGTGTACAAAGTCTGGTACCCCAACCCATGGGATGGTGCCATTCTCATTCAGAATGTATCTTCCTTCTTCAGTAACCTTTTCTGTAAACATCCTGATGGATATATTAAGAGGTATGTTTCTGTTCTAGTTTGCTTTCTTTTACTATG
Organism: Lophiomys imhausi; assembly: GCA_907164525.1. Taxonomy (NCBI): domain Eukaryota; kingdom Metazoa; phylum Chordata; class Mammalia; order Rodentia; family Muridae; genus Lophiomys; species Lophiomys imhausi. Next base: position 4,676,176 of record CAJQZJ010033049.1, read on the forward strand.
ATAAACATCATAACCAAAAGCACTTTAAGGGAGGAAAGGGTTTATTTCAGATTACACTTCTCAGTAACAATCCATCACTGAAGGAAGTCAGGGAAGGAAGTCAAGGCAGGAACCTGCAGCAGAAATCACAGAGGGACACTACTTTCTGGCTCACTCAATGACTTATGCCCAGCTACCTTCTTATACAACCCAAGACCATCTGCCTAGGGATGGTGCCACCCACAATGGGCTGAATCCTCCCCTATCAGTCATCAGTCGAGACAGTCTCACACAGATACAGTCACAGGCCAATCTTGTTAAGGTACTTCTTCAGTTGAGGCCCCTATACTCAGTCAACTCCAGGTTGTGTCAATTTGACAGCAAAACCTAACCAGCTTTGTTATTATATGGACAGCTTTCATAGTGATTCTAAATTAAGTCACATTGATAATAAAGAGTAACCATTGTAAGCTTTTAAATCAATAGTTTTATAAACTGGATGAGCATTAAAATTTTCTTATAACTTAATAGAAAAGAAATGAATGGTCCCCACAATAAAGTAAGTGACCCAGACAGTACTCTGCCTCCTTGTTAATGAAATTTTCACGGCATTGTGATCTCAAGGCAGGAATAATGATTAGTAACTGGTTAGTCTGACCTCAGAGCTGTTTCCAGTATAGATGAAGGCCTTTTCAGAAGCCAATATATTACAAAAATTATCACTCAGGGTGACAAGAAAAATGAGAGAGAGACAGAGAAAAAGAACGCTGTCTATAAGCTCAAGTCAGACAAAAACTGTCAAGAGTATAGTAGGAACTTTATTAAGTCTATACATGATAATAGCTTTCAATAATAGAAACTAATTTTTCTAATAATTTCTAGTATTTTCTTAAATTTATTTCCAAACATTTTTCCTCAAGCTGAGAAAGTTAGAAAAGATTATCAATGAATATTAAGTCCCTCAAAAATTGAAATAAGGCACTCGAGCCGCACCACAAGAGCAAAGGTAAGTGAGATTATTTTTTCCGGAGTTTCCAACATGGTGGCACAGTGTGCACTGTAGCGGAGAGGCAGAGACCTAACCCAGTCACAGCAAAGCAATTAGGAGCCAAGACTGCCTGCAAACAGAGCCCGGGACTGTGTGTTCTCCACAAATACTGGGGCAGGTGGGTCACTCACCCTAGCACCCAAGCATCTGAGGCAGTCAGCAACAGGCACACTAAGGCCTGCATCTGTTTTGGGTGGAGCTCCCTGCCTGCATAGTCAGCCTAGCTGGGGAGCCAGAACGACTGGGTCAGTGAGAGAAGAACACAGACCCAACCACAGCTCTACCTGCCTTTCTGAGGAGACCTGTCAGCTCCCAGGTCCTCAGAGGCTAGCCCTCTCCCCACTCCAATCCCCTCTATAT